>PVIR01036792.1:0-15566 GCA_004026965.1 Petromus typicus | reverse complement strand
GAAGAAACGCTTGTTCTTTCCTGAAAGACGCTATATGCATTTTGTTTATCTATAGTCCCTTTGTTCCCTAAATTGTTCTGTTTTTTCATACCTGGGTGTTGCTATGCCATTTTAGCGCTGTTTCTATTATGCATATTTAGGTGTCCTGTTTGTGAAACCGGTTTTTCTTGGTCACTAACTACCTATTGTGTACTGGGGGAAACAGGGTTACTTATCATACATGGAAACAACCCTCTGGGGCGGTGGGCAGAGTGGCGCCCTTGTGGCAGAGCATGAAACAAAGAAAGTTAGAAGGTCAGGGTGACAAAAAACAAAGTTTGTGATCCGAGCACATAATCATACAGCAAAGTGCACTTTGCTGTTTTCTTCTGCTGGGCCACTGCTCTTATCCTTGCGAGGCTTAACTCCAAAGAGCACGTACCTCAAGAGCCAGGGGGTCTACGCCCCAGGACTGTGTCCCTTGTCACGCCACTGTTTTTGGCAGGGGTGTGGCACTCTCTGTGTTTCTATCTGTCTGTCTCTTTCTCTCTCTCTCTCAGATATATGCGCATGTGCACCACATATACACACACACACACACACACACACACACACACACAGGGCCCTGACTGTACATAGCAGAAAATCTAAGCAGTCATTCTTACTAGAAGTTCATGACAACCCCATGAACATACATGGTGGAGTCACACATGTGACAGAATTTGCCCTCGCCCTCAGCCTCCTCAATGACTTCCAAGTAAAAGGCAGATGAGACCCTCACACCTCAAGGACCCTTCAAAGAGCCCTTCCATGGCCCTTTGCACTACAAGCTGCTGTTTTTCCATCTACAAAATGGCAATATATATCCTTCCACACATGACCAATGAGGTGAACTTAGAAAGCCCCAGTGATGTGGCCCGGTGCACATGGGACAGTAGTTGATCAATAAACCCTAAGCACACTGTCCTCATGTGATGGCTGTGAACTGAGGATGTTGGACACTGCCTCAAGAGGGATCAGGGCAGGAATGTTCATTTAGCTTTCATTCCCATTCTGAAAATGGCCATCTTGATGTCTGGGTGACTTGAATGACTTTATGTCTGGTTTCTGTAGGAAATTATTTGTAGCCAGAGTGGGAGGCTACAAGACACTGAGAGGAAAGCATGGCTCCAGGGGGTCTGGCTGACTTCCCTTCATTAGTGAGTCTGGACGGTGCCTTCTCCTCTGCGGTGATACAGCCAGAGTTGGGCTGACACTGCTGGGGGCAGAGCCAGCCAGCTCTGTGATAGACACAGGGCCCTTGTGCGGCCACAGATGGTTAAGGTGACCTGGCTGAAGCTTTGTGTTTGAGTTGGGGCAAGTTTTGTCACTGAGTCTATTGTGCCTTTTCAGTCAAGACCTATGGGCCATACCCCAGACTGTCATTTTCAATCCTGTCTTGTTACTTTCAAGTAGCAATTTTTGGTGCAATAAACCTTTAGCCACAAGCTTTATGCATGTAAGAAGTTTATGTCCTAGTGGAAGCAATGAAAAAAATTAACCAGTGCAACACAAAACAGCAATAATTATAATGCTCCATGAGTTCTCTGTCAAGACTCTATATAAATATTTGCAAGATAATGAGCATATGTATTAGCATATAATTCTTGTATCATATTACTCTGTGGAAATTTAGTAAAGGGGAATCATGGTTAAACTTTCTGTGTAGCAATCATGAAGAAATTTCAATATTTCTTATATTCTTATAGTTCTTAAATTTTGAAAAAAGAAAGACTATGTGGCTCACAGTAACCCTTCTAAAATTTTTGTTAAAAATTTATCTTCCAGGGGCCGGGGAGTTAGCTCAGTGGTTCTGGCGCCTATCTTGCAAGCGCAAGGACCTGGGTTCGATCCCCAGTATCCACATACCATACTGGACGTGGAGACTCACGCCCAGCAACAACCAGTACCACATACCATAATGCCGGGTGTGGTGGTTCATGCCTATAATCCCAGCACTCAGGAGGTAAAGGCAGGAGGCTTGCTGATGTGAGTTTGAGGCTGAGCTCAGGGCCAGCCTGAACTACAAAGGGAGACCCTGTCTCAAAAAACCTAAAAAAAAAAAAAAAAAAATATCTTCCACCTGTGTCCTCTCATCATGTTAGTCCCCTGGTGTCCCTCCTTCATGTAAATGCCCCCGTAAGTATACCAGTGGTCACAGCTCAGACTCCTGCTGCTTTTCCTGCCTCATTGTCTAAAGTTTCTTGCAAAAGCCTAAAAGAAGTAATCTTGCTAGACAAAAGACTCCTAGGGGGATAGGGAAAGGAATCCAAATCTATAATCCTTCACCCATTAACAGATGAGAGTTAAAGGGCTGGAAATACTCACATGCTGATAAATTTTCCCTTTTGATGTTCATACAGATCATGTGATACCATATATTTTATAATACCCATCATGCATTCTAGTAGATGTAAAAAGAACATAAACCAGATTAAAGTGATTGGTTAGAGGTGGCTTTCTGGAACAGGTCTGTGGCAGTTAGGATGAAGCATCAATATGATTGGCTTTTGGATCTGCCCAGGCTATTGGGGGATCATACTTCTGGGTATTTCAAGGTAGCTCCTGGAGGCATGACTTTGGGTACAATATCCGACCCCTGGCCAGTGTTCCCCAACTCTGTTTCCTGACCACCATGGATTAAGCAGCTTTTCTCCACCACATTCTTCCGCCATGATGTTCCTGCCTTAGAGACACCTAACCATGGACTGAATCCGCTTAAAATGCAAGCCAGGTTAAACCTCTCCTCTTGCAAGTTGTAGTTACTGGGTCCTGCGTCCAGCCTCAGAAAAGCTGACTAATATGAGGTCTTAGTACAAGAGCTTGACCGAGGGGTGTGGCAGTGGAGGGCAAAGATGCATAAATGGAACCTGACAGAGAGAACATTTCCTGCCTGTGGAAGGAAGCAGGAATTCATCAGGAAATTATGTGACAGGTGAAGGTGTTCACATCTTATACAGTGCAAGAGATGATTCATCACTTTTGTTTTCATGGTAGGATGTAATGAGAATGAGTGAAGGGCCCATTCCTGCAAGGCAACCTAAGGGAAGCTTTCTGCTTCAGTAACCAGAGCTGTGGCTTTCAGCATGGGATACATAATCAGGAAAAGGTCTGAGAGGGGCTACGGTCACTGATTGGTCACAGTCTGGGTTGTACCACCAAAGAGCAAACCAGAAGTCCCATGTTCCAACTGAGCAGGATAGTGGGGCTGCAGCAGTGGAAGGACCAGGGTCCAGATGGGTAGAGGAAACATAGGAACGAGGACACATGGTAGAATCTTCTGAGTATCTGCACGGCACAGGGCCATCGCAGAGAAGAAGTAGTTCATGGTAGGCAGAAGGCAGCAAGCAACAGACAAGAGACAATGTTCTTTCTGTCCCTTTATATTAAATCCAGGCTTTTCATCCCTAGGATGAGTAGCACTTACACCCAGGGTGGGGCACCCTTAACCTTACCCAGAACTATACCAATCCAATCAGTGGGCTGATTTAGTAATCACACATCCTTAATCCAAGGATCACACACTCTGCATCTGTCAATCTCTGTAAAGCCCCACCGATGACTGCATGGGGATTTGGAGGGTCATCTGGACACAAACCATAAGATCACTCAAGTGAGAAAAGCAGGAGAAGAAGAACTAAAAAGAGGCGTAGGGGGTAATTACGATCTGTGTATTTTGGTGAGGAGCTACACAAGTGTGCTTTGTGTATTATAAGCCTCCCACATTATTCAGATATACTTGCTGTCAGATGCGAAGATGACTGATAATAGGAAGATGAAGAGCAGGCAGATCACTGACTGACAAATAAATTCTGTTGAGACCCTGCCTTCCCCCTCCCAGTCTGTTTGGCTTCTAATGACCTTTTACCAATTTGCATGATAAAGGATGCTGTGCTGCCTCCTGGGCCCAGGCCTCAAAACACAGGAAGTACTTCTTGCAGCACCCGCCTCGTGTCCCTGAGACGGATGTGCCGAGAGAAACCCACACTGGCCACATGGGAGGACATACACAGGCATGGCCCACCTGGCTCAGCACTGCCAGTTTTCCCTGCTAGAACCACAGGCCACATGAGAGGTCTAGCCGCAGCCCCAGCCAGTGCCAACAGCAGAGAAGACCCCAAGAAACACAACTCACCGGACGGTGCTGTTAAGGTTTTGATTGTTACACAACCACGGTAACCAACCAGAGCACCAGAGAAACCGAAAAGAGTAGGTCTGTGGAAATGAAAAGAGGAGAAACGAGAAAGGAGGTATTGCTGAGAGGATCCAGGGAGGGCCACGGAGGAGACAGGAAGGAGAGAGTCCAGAGAGTGTCTGTGGATGGAACTCATTTGGGGGCTTTAGTCTTTGTCAGGATAATTCAGTGAGTTGATGAAAAAAAAAAAAAAAAAAAACCACAGGATGAAGAGAAGAGTGACCAGTGCATCCCAGCTTGCCAGGACTGTCTGGGTTCAGGGATTCAAGGTTCTGTATCCCAGGTGCAAAGGCCTGGGGACACAGGAGTGACTGGTGACCTGCCAGGGAATCCACAGGGATAAAGAAAAGGCGGAACGAATAGTGTCTCCTCCAGGGAGGATGGCCAAGAGTGACTCCAAGAAGATGGGCGGGGAAGTCTTCTGAAGATCAAGATGAGCTTGACCCTGTTTCAAAAATGAGCGGAATAAGACACAAAAACAGGAACTCTCCTTTACTCAGTGCTTACAGGTCTCCAGCTTCTTCCTTTTATTTTACGTTGACAAGAGTACCACGAGACTGGCGTCGTATCTGACTTTCCTGATACACAGTCTCACTGTCTAAGAGGTTCAGAGCTGGATGGTGGTGCAGCTAGGACTGAGCCCAGACTTAGGTGCCGTGGTTATCAGAACAGCTTATAGAGACATACAAGGGCAATTTGATGGGCTGAGGCCCAGAATAGTCAGAAAGGAACATAATCCAAAGAATAGCTTGGATCAGACCTTTCCTAGAACCACTTGACCAGCTTGGACACCCAAACACCTGGAGGTGTGGGTGGACCAGATGGCAGAAGAGGTTTGGGGAAGGAGAGATGAAAAAAATACATTTCTGCTGACTACTTTATAGTGGCCTCTTCCCATCAAGAAGGGAGCTAAGAAACAGGAAGAGGGCTGGAGATTTAGCTCAGTGGTTCCAGCAACTGCCTTGTAAGTGCAAGGGCCCAGGTTTGATCCCCAGTAACCACATACAACAGTGCTGGGCATGGAGACTCATGCCCACCATCAATCAGAACCATATGCCAGAGTGCCAGGTGGAGGGGGGACTCATGCCTATAATCCCAGAATTTGGGAGGCGAAGGCAAGAGGGTTGCTGTGAGTTCAAGGCTGAGCTCAGGGCCAGAACTGCAGAACTACAAAGCAAGACCCTTTCTCAAAAAAAAAAAAAAAAACAGGTGATTCTCGCCTAGGCTGACATGGTAGATGAATCTTAGAAGTCTACAAAAGAATAGACCCACTTCGTCCCTATCACAGCCATTCTGTACACAAAACAAACCTCCTTTGCACAAAATCTCAACCAAGGAAGCCGAGACCCTGCATATCTCTGCCCCTTGGAAGGTTTCAACAGCACAAGGAGAGAGTATTATGCTGGTTTTGATCTCCACAAGACGGATACATGGTGTAATTTTCTCCAAAGGCCTGTGGCAGGTGAGGGCAGTAAGAGGCCAAATTTGGGGAGTGTGTATGTGGGGCACTCAGGAGATGCTGACCTACCTAAGACGCTGTGTCTAGACCCACAGCCAGGTGGGTGAGGCAGTGTCTGAAGGGCATGGCAAGCTGATCTCCGTGGTGTCCAATTAAACCAACAAACACAGCAGATGGGAACAAAGGTGGCTGCAGTGAATCCAAAAGGGTGACCTGTGCTCACCCCAGGGGACATGTATGTAAGCTATAACACCTCACCCTGGGCTGTGGATGGCTTAGGGCTGCTGTCCTGAATAAAGTAAGAGTAATGACAACACCAGCAGCTCAGCTTCTTTGAACCTCCATAGTATGTCTGGCATCGCTCTGAGTACCTTAATCTCTTGCCCCATTTAGTCTTTATTCCTTACTATTTCCCCTTTTGTGGATGAGGGACCCGTGGCACAGGAAGATGATGAAGCTGATCAATACTCACATGTACAGGCAATGGATGGAAGCAGGATCTGAACCTACAATCAGCCTTTGGTGTGCTTATTATTCCCTCTGTCATCCTGATGAAACCAAAGTAGGTTAGGAAGGTTCCCACTCCTCAAGTGGAGATTCAAGGTCAAATCCTGGTCCTGTAAAGGCTGGAGTCCTGGCTCAGACAGTAGAGAGAAGTTTGTAATCAGAGTCAGTCAGGAGTCTTTACGTCTCTAGTGTGACTGACAAGAAAATCATTTGGGTGCCAGATTGGAACCCAGACATTATAGCTCTATCACATCCATGACTGGAGAGAAGGTGGCTGTGTTAGTCAGTTTCTGTTACTATAAAAACATACCTGAGATAATCGACTTCTAAAGAGAATTGGCTCACAGTGTTGGAAGTCCCAGTCCATGATGAATTAATTAGCTCCACGGCATTGGGCTTGTAGCATGGAGGCATATCATGGGGGGACCGTGGGGCAGAGCAGTCGGGGGACATTTAAGATGCAAAATATAGCAATATGGTACCAAACATATCACAGAACCAAGCATCTCCTCCCTTTGCTGAAATACAAACAACTTCTCATTGTTTGTGGCTATTCTGAATCTCCTTTTCCTCTTTCTAAGCAAAACTAGAGTCATACAGCCTGGTTCTCCTTTAGATCTACATTGTTGTTGGCAGCTGTGCTTCCTGAGGGAAAGAAGCAGCTCAAAAGCAGAAAGGGGAAAAAAGAGCAAAGCATCTTTGTCTCAGTTTCATCAAAATAAGCACTGGTCTCTTTAGGTTACTCAAGACGTGCAAGCCTAAAACTCAAGGCAGAAAACTGACCTTACTGGAAGAATTGTATCATTTTGTCTCCCTTATCTTTGGGGAGAAAATACATTTTTAACTGTTGTACCATCTGCCAAGAATGCACGAAACACTCCTATCATTTTTTTTTTCTGTTACTGGAAATTAAACCCAGGTCTTTTTGCACTGAGCTCCATCCTCAGCCCTTTTTAGGTTTTGTTTTGATTCAGAGACTTGCTGAGTTGCTACACTGCTCAGACAAAGGCTCAAACTTGTGATTCTCCTGCTTCAGTCTCTCAGAGTGCAGGGCCATTAGTCATGCTCTGCAATACCCAGTTTGAACGACTCATATCTTTGTAGAAAATCTAGGGATTTGAACCTAGAGACTCAGCCTCTTGTTGAGACTTCCATTGCTTAATCTCCCTTCCACCTCACTGCACTAGTGTTTACTCTTGAAAAAAAGGTGTGACTTTGTAGTGCAAGTTCTCTAACATAGAGCATGCATCTGTAGAGAAAACTATACTCTTCAGGCCTGGTGAAGTCTTGGGCAAGAGGAAATGTAAATTCTGAGAGAAGCTGAAGTGTTATCCACAGGGGCTGAAGTAGATTGTTGTAATCCCTTTTAAAATCAATCAGAGAAAGAAAAAGACAAAAAAAAATTACAAAAACTGGGCCCAGGGAGTTAGTTCAGTGGTTCCAGTGCCTGTCTTGCAAGTGCAAGGGCCCAGATTCGATTCCCTGGTAACCACATACAATCCTGGGCACAGAGACTCACGCCCAGCAGCAATCAGTACCACATACCACAGTGCCGGGCATCGTGGCTCACACCTGTAATCCCAGCACTCGAGAGGCAGAGGCAGGAGGATTGCTGTGATGTGAATTGAAGGCTGAGCTCAGGGCCAGCCTGAACTACAAAGTGAGACCCTGACTCAAAAAAAACAATTACAACAACATGATAAAGCAATCATCAAAATCATATACCAACAAGTCCCCACCCCCGACCTAAGTATAGGCAGCTATCAAATGGGAAATAAGTGCTTTTTGACCAACTCATTATTAAAAACAAACAGAAATACCAGCACCAGTGAAATGGAAGTCTAGATGCTTGACATTGATAAAGTGGCCATCTTGCCATCTCACTGCTGTAGACTGCTAGTATACCTCCAAATTCATATGTTGAAGCCCTCACCCCCAGTACGATAGTATTTGGTGAGGAGCCTTAGGGGAGATAATTAGGGCTACATTAGGGTGAGGAAGGTAGGTCACCAGAGTAGGATTAATCCTAGGGCCCTGAGAAGAATCTCTTAAATTCAAGACCTTCCTGGGCAACCTAGCGACTTCACAAGAATCAGTCTTAAAAAAAAAAAAAAAAAAACAGCGGGAAGGCGCCTGGAGATGTAGCTCAGTGCAAAGGCTGGAGCTTCAGTTCTCAGGATGTTACACAGACACACACTCAGATACACAGACACACACAGAGGACATGGCATGTGACCTTGTAAGGGCACAGCAGGGGAGCAGCCACCAGCAAACCAGGAAAAGAACCCTCCGTGGAAATCAAACCTCCCAGCACGTGGATCTCTCAGCCTCCAGCACTGAGAAGACAGGTTGATTCAAGCCAACCAGTCGGGTGTATTTTTAATAGCAGACCAGACAGAGACATCCACAAAACAAACTCTTATAGGCTTGAGACAAGCGGAGAAAACCCTACAATCGCCCGTGGGATCGCTGCAGGGAAAGACCTTGGCTTCAACCCCTGGCTCAGCCATCTGGAGTAATTTTCAGCTGCTCTCTGTGTCCTTGATCATGGCTCTCATTTGCAGGCAGTGCACCAAGACCTCGTAGCAGATACAAAGAAGAAAGTAAGAACCAAGTGTGGGGCCGCACACCTGTAATCTCAACACTCCAAGGGGCTGAAGTAGGAGGCTGCAGGTTGGAGGCCAGCCTGGGCTGTTCAGAACCTATCTCAAAATAAAATATTACAGAAGAGTCTGAGGATGTACCTCAGGGCAAAGTCTGTGGGTTTCATCCCGTGTACAGCTCGATAAATGAATAAATAAATCAATAAATAAGTAAAATGATTCACCAGGTGACTGTCACCAATTAAAGGTGGGAAAGAAGGCTTAGGAGTCCAAAATACATCTGTCTAAAGGATGAAAAGAGGAGTTCTGGGAAGCTTTTGTAGAAAGTGAACATTCCCACAGATCTAAGAATTGGTTGTGAGGGTGACAGTGTTTTCAGGCTGCTGCCCCCAGGTGGAGGCACCTGTCAGAGAGGCTGTGATTCCTGCTGCTCAGGAGAGGGCAGCGTCCAGGAGGTGTGTGTTTGATTAGCTTAGGTCTCTGACTACTCATGCTCCCCTTGCCGGAACTAAAGCTCTTCCCACAGGAGCAGGAGCTGCTGTCACATCGACACTTCCACCAGGGACAATTCTTGGTGATTTGACACAAACTCATCTTCGAGCTTACCCAGAAAGCCCCAAGGGGAGTCGCCAAGTCAGCCAAGTTCCTGCACATGTGAGGTAAAGCAGTTGCTGTCTCCGTGTCCCCAGGACAATTGAGCATGTCACCCCCTGCCGCCTTATCCTCCTAGCTGGGCACTACCCTGCTGCATCCTGGCATCTTTGTCGGCAGCCTCTCTTCTCAGATGCCTTCCCCATGGCAACCAAGGACCAAGATCAGTGCCTCCAATTTGGAAACATTTGTCAAAAAGAGCAACAATTCCAGCAGATTCCAAACCTATGCACAGGACCTTTTCTGTGAAATACTGTATCAAAGATGCTTGCTATAAAAGCTGCTTTTTCCGTGTCAGACGCTCCTGAGAGGGACTTAGATCCAGTTACAGGATCATAGGTCTGAGTTCACTGCAACCAGGAAAAGCTGCCAACACACCATGCAGCATGCCAGATGGCCTGGTGTTTCTATACAGGGTTTGTGTTACCGGGCCCCATGTGCCAGGGAGCCAGAACGGGCAGGTGGGCTCTTCCCAAAGTCGGGAAAAGCAGGCCTGCATGTTCCTTGCCTACAAGATTGTTTTCTCATAAAATTATTCAGTCCCACCTGCAGCTGACCAAATTAATCCTGGCTCGGCATCAAATGAAGGAGAGAGTGTAATAGTGTCATCCTCAGTCTCAGGACTAATTGGTCAGGGGAACTGAGAGATCGAGGAGCCATTTCCAGGAGGGTGGGTTCTTCTTTGCCAGAGAAGCCCACAGCCAGAGATGGCACCTGTCACAGATTCTGCCTGGCAATCCCCACAGCCCCTGTCCAGATTACATCATAGTTCCTTGTGTCTCACACCTCTGGGACAGCTACCGCAGAGACCTCCCTGTGGACAGGATTCCAGAGCTGATGGGCCTTGTTAAAGTCACTAGAGCTCTGCTGATCACTATCAGAAAGGACATCCTGTCTTGTACTGCCGCCTGAGATCCCTGTGTGTGGGGGGTCAGGGACAGGCCACATAGCCAAGGAACTGTAACCTTCTCAACCTCCTGACCAGTCCTGGATTCGAACTCTGCCTTTCTGCTGTATGGACTTGGTCATTTAGATCATCTGAGGAAGCCACTTGGCTTTCATTCCTGGCCTCCTTTGGGTATACTTGTAGAAGGCAACAGAGAAAGCCTCTTTCCAACCGCAGAAAAGAGTAGTTCATTTACAGTCACGTTGAGATTTCTTTTCTGCCACACACACACACACACACACACACACATACACACACACACACACATACACACATACACAACCATTCAGGTGTTTACAACTCTGCTCCAATGTAACCTTGCACTTCTTAGCAGCACTAATCTGGAAAAAACTCAGTGAGTATCTAAGCTATGTGTATGCTTCCCAGAAAGATGTCTGGAACCTCTTACAGAGGTCAAGGGCTGGCTGCAGATGTCAGTAATCAGTGCAGGCTGTGGGCAGATGGTCCCTAGTGCTTTTATGTGGGGAGGGTTCTTAGTACTAGGGAGCGCCTTGGTATGGCAGCCGTTAGAAGACCCTTGGGTTTATGCGTCTGACCTCAATCCCAGGAAACTCATTCCTTCACCCTCTGACCAAGAGCCTTCCATCCCTTGGACTGAAATACAGGGACCTACTGCAGCGGTCCAGCTAGGCATCGCTTGGGGCACCAAAGACTCTAGATAAATGGCTGGAAACCTATGGCATTCATGCTGCAATGGGCTTCTTGTAAGCCCTTAAAGGTGTGCCATCACTTCACTAGTCTCTGTGATTTTATTACTGCCACCCCAGGCTCCAGCTTCAGCGAAGTGGTTGGGATCCCTGTGCCTGGCCTGAGTGTCCAAGGCAGGTGTGGAGGCCACTCACCCCACTATATCCAGGAGAGGGAACTGCAGTCACAGCACCTATGTGGTGTGTCTTTTTTTATTTCTCATATTTATTACTTTATGCCTCCAGTATAGCTTCACCAAGGAGTTTTAAATGTTATTAGTATTTTAAAAGACTCAATTTTTTGTTTTATTGATCCTCTATAGGTTCAATTTCCTTTTACTTACTCTGCTCCTATTTTTATTTCTGATTATTTCCTTCCACCTAGTTTCTAGTTCTGCAGTCGTTCATTTAATTTGTTGTTCTTTATCTAATTTCCTAAGATTACTGCTTAGCTCCTGAGTTTTTTGCCATTCTTCTTCTCTAATGTATGCAAGAAGCCTGTAAATTTTCCTCTAAGCAGTTTTCATTTTGCTTATTTTGGTGAAATGCCTCTTAGAGCACAACACACACATGGAAAAGTACACAAATTTAAATGCCGAGCTTATGAATTTTCAGAGAGGAAATTCTTGCATGTAAACAGCACCCAAATCAAGAAGCACAGCTTTATCCCCACTTTAACCCGTTCTCTCTCTCTCCCTCCTTCTCACACATCTGTGTTTCCATGTGGGATTGTTTGTCTGGTAAGAGGACAGTCTCCCCTTTTGTACCTTCTGTGCTGGCCCAGTCATGATAAGTCCTCCTAGTTACCCCTGAGAACATCACCCCTTTAGCGTTTTGTAGGAAGAACAATTTCAGCACATGCACAGAATTCCAATGTTACCTTCTTCAGCACTGAAGAGTGTCATTTCTGTCCCTTCATAAGTCAATGGTTTGTCTTTTCATCAGTATTTTAAAGATAATGCATTTCCTCCTCTGATTCTTTTGGAACTTCTCCATTTGTCTTTGAGTTCCAAAGTTGAACCACGATGTGGTGAGAAACGGTTTTTGGTTTCTATTGCAAAGCCTCTTCACAGCTATAATCTCCTCAGAAGCTGCCTTTGCCCACGCTCTGGAGCTCAGTCATGTGGATCATCCCTCCAGGGCCCATATGTCACTTTCTCTTCTCTATACTTTCTACCTTCATCCTCTCACCTTCTTCAGTGTGGTTATTTCCTATTTCCTCATCTTCTACTTCTGTTTGACTTCATCGAGATCCTGTTTTCATTTACATTCTTACTTTTGGCACTTGTTTTTGTTTATTGCTATATCTGGGATTTTTCTATCAATTGCTGTACACTGTGTATGAAAATCTTAGATACTTTGGATGAAGGGATCTTCCCCCAGAGAAGAGGTACTAGTCAGCTTTTCATTACTATGGCAACACATCCAAGGCAGGCTAATTTTATAAAGAAGACTTTTATTTAGCTCATCATTTTACAGGCTGAAAGTCCAAGCTCAGACAGCCCCATTAGTTTAGTGTAATGGCATCATGGTGGAAGTACACGTGAGAGGAAGAGATCAGATCTCAGAACAGGAAGCCAGAAAGAGACTGGAGCCCAAAGGCCGCCCCCAAGGACTCCCAGTAGGGCCCCATCATCTCCTAGTTCAGCCACCTGAAGATCCAGATGCCAACACAGGAATCTTGGGGTACCCACTCAAACCATCTCCAAACCACAGCAGAAGGGCGTCTGTGTCCCCAGCTCAGCAGTGAAGGTACTTCTGGCCTCAGCCCAGTGAGATGAGCCCAATAGAGAGCCATTCAGCCTTGGCAAACCTCAGTCTCCCTGTAGTTTGCCCCTTTTCCTAGGCAATCCTCTCCATATCTTTCATAGAGCCAAGGATTTCAGCAGGGACTCCCTCCCACTATGTCTGAATCAAAACTGTCTTATGTTTGAGATCTCCGTCACTCTCTGTCACTCTGGCCCCAGTTAGCTACCAGAGAAAAAGAGATGGAAGTTACCAGCTCATCTCACTGATGTCCATCTCCTCTCTCAGGATTTTTGGATTTTTGTCACTTCTAGTACTTTATAGCATTTACATATTTTGCTTTAAAATTAGTTCATCCAGTTAGCAATCTAAATATTACTCTGCAATAACTACTGTATCCTAACAGGAAGAGGAAGTCACTCATTATCTTTTAATTCCACATAAAATGACCCCAGAGATCAAAAGCTGTCTGAGGGGTGCAGAGGAGTGGCAGTAATACATTCTGACATCGGAAATAAAATGCATTTATTAGATTGTTTTTGAGTCTAGAATTGTCCCCGTGGCACTTGAGCTACATATTTCCCATAAACTGAAGTTCTGGTAGCTCCTGAGGTATTTCACATAATGGCTTATTTTGAACACTGGCCATATTAGAAGCAAACATGGGACCTATTCTTTTATTCTAAATAGGAAATTAGTTGGAGACATAAATAATTCTGCATCTAAAAAAATGCAATTATCACAATTGCTCAAAAAAGTTGTAATTAACCACTTTCCATTCAAATAATCAGATCATTTATAATTTAGCGATTAGAGAAACATAACTACTATGTGGCAAGTTTTTGTAAATTAGGCTAATGTGAAAAACTAAAGATGCAATCATCTCTGTTCAAAATATGACTTATTTTTCCAGTTATTTTCCAATTTCAATTTGTAATTCCGTAATGTTATTTCCATTTAAATTAATATACTCAGTCCCTACAACAGCATTCCAAACCATAAAACTTTTAGAAGCAGAAGTCTAAGATCACACCTTTACCAAATTTTGACAGATCAAGGTGATACATTACAATACAGTAATATTATTTTTGTCTGTTAGATTTATATTACTTTTTAATTTACTACAAAAGTAGAATTTGAGCACCAAAAGCACCATGTTTTTTTCAGAGATGGTGTAGTAGAGCAAAAATTCATTTTTGTTGTTTGGTATGATGCAATAATGGCTTTTTAAATTGTATCATTTTTCTGTTTTTTGAATAAGTTCATGGATACAAGTCACAGATATAAAATGTGGCACAAAAGGTGCTAAAATGTGACTATTCAATTCTGATTTGGTCCAAACCAGAGCCCATACATGAGAAACTTTAAAGCCTAGATCCAACAAGCAACTTCAGTTTTAACTTAAATTTCCCAGTGTCAAATCTTCACATGAATTGTGGACCCTTCCATGTCAGAAGCTGTGTCAGCTTTTCATTACTGTAGCAAGTACCAGAAATAATCAGCTTATATGAGAGAAAGGTTTGTTGTAGCTCAGGGTTTCAGAAGTTTCAGTCTGTGGTCCATTGGCCCCAGTGCTTTTGAGCCTTTGGTGGGCAGCATGTCACGGCAGAGCAGACAGCACAGCAACCTGCTCACCTCACGGTGGACAAGAAGTAAAGGGGAAGGAGAGGAAGAATGCCGAGCCAACCACCCTCTTCAAGGACACACTAGTGATCTCCCCACTGTGCCCCAGTTCCAACAGTTTTAAGCACATACCGATAGCATCAAGCTGGCACCTAAACCTTTAACTTTTATACCCAGACTGAAATAGCTGCCTCATTAATAGACCTTGGTTCCACTTGTTTTCATTTATTTGGAAAGCCTGTGCCTTTCTTTTGTTTTGATCAAAGCTGCTTATTTCTCAAAATCCATTTAATACATATTTATTTTATAAAAAAATACAAATGAACAATTCACATGTAGCATAGACTAGAAAGATCAAAGGTTTAACACCGTTCATACCATTTTTCCCAAAGTGCTACTCTTGTTATTTTCTATTGCTGAAGCTAAATACCCTTCAGATTCAATTTCATCTATAACTGATTCTTCCATTGCTTCTTGGTCTCTTTCAACATTTGAGGACACTATTCTTAATGCTATTTTTGCTAGCTAGATAGCTATTGTAGTTGACTCTTTCACGGCAATGATGAGTTCTTGAGTTAAAATTGCTTCTCCTGAATTTTGAGGACATGATTTTTTATCTGCCTCCCACTCATGTACTTTATAAATGAAATATTAGTAGATTTAAGTTTATTGTTCATGCTAGAGAATGTTGTTGCATAGATAAGTTGGTTCTTTCTCCACAAATAAGTGACCTGATCATGGAGGGTGTCTTTCCCCTTCTGGTCCATGCTGTCTGATTTACTAGTTCTGATCAGACTTTGGTTCACAAGATTTGGGTGTTTCTGCATTGCGGGGATTATAATGCGTAGGGAGCTACACTTGCCATGAAGTTTAAATATGCATGCTGCTACAATCTGTACAGTGTTCACACAGCAATAGGAAACAAGCAGTTCTGTAGTTCTCAAAGGTTCTTTTTCAGGTTGCAGAGTTTCACACATACAGTTACTTTCTTTCAGTACTTTGAAGCCCTATATTCTTCATCTTCCATTGTTTATATTTATATCGTGAAGTCATTTGTCAATGCAATTGTTGCTCCTTCAGATATTTTTTTCCTTCGTTAGCTGATAATACC
>PVIR01036791.1:0-15471 GCA_004026965.1 Petromus typicus | reverse complement strand
TCTCTCTCTCTCTCTCTCTCTCTTTCTCTTTCTCTCTCTGCAGTGCAGGAGTTTGAACCCATGACCTTGTGCTCTACCACAAGGTCAGTTCAGTTGCACCTCCAGTCCTTTGTATAACATAGCTTCTGTTTTTCCCAAGACTTAGAGGTTATGTTCATGACACAAATAGCTCTACCTCCCTTCTAATATCCTAGCATGCATCCTTATGCATACAGTATTGTTCATTCCTGGTAATGAAGATTCTGACAATGAAATGTGCCACTGGAATATATTATCCTCATTAATATTGAATAGTTGAAGACAGAATCCCTTAGTTCACTGTGAGCATGTGCATATAGGTTTGTTCTTTGAAAAGGAATGGCTGGCAGCCATAATGTATTTAAAGCACCCTGTATTGAATAAGCTAATGCTTCTGTCAGAGGTTCTAAATGCATTTAAAGCAGCAATCCTTAAAAGCTCACCAGTGGGTTCCACCACATCCTTATTAAAACAGTTGGTCAAATTCAGCTCTTTAAACGTACTTTTGTTTTTAACAATAGTCCTAGTGATTTAGTTAACCATTCAAGGGTATGTTTTAGTAGAGCTTGACTAATCCATGCTTAAATTAAAAATCACCAAATAGAGACAGGCTATGAAGAGACCCAATCTAATTTAAATAGTAAAAGGGAGAATAAAGAGGTAAAGGCAAGTGTACGCTTGTGGTCTAATTTGTATCCTCAAAGGGCCCATCATTTTGAGTCTAGGATGCCTTTAGGAAGTGATTCGGTCACAGGGGCTCTAACTTCCTCCTTGGCCTCTTCCTCTATGGCTCTTTCCTCCTTTGTCAGATTCCTGGTTACCATGAGGTGAGCAGTTCTTCCACTTTACCATTATCCATGACACTTCTGCCTTGATACTAACTGATCATAGACTACAACTTCTGAAATCATGAACCAAAATAAATCTGTCTTCATTTAAGCTGTTTTTCTCAAGTATTTGGTCAAGCAATGGAAAGCCAACATAAGAAATGAAAGGATAAAATGTTGAAATAATGTATAGGAAATGTAAGAAGGCCAATTTCTTTATGGGCACAGGTGTGATACTAAACAAGACAGGTCCTTCTACTGACTGCAAAGTTGTAATCAATGCATTATAAGAGTGTGTGTTGCACTCTTTCTTATTTCACTGTCCAGATGGGAAGTGTCTGGGTAGCCATTTTGTAAAGATCACTGTCACTAGGCACAGAGCCTTCCATGCATGGACACAGGAGGAATCCTTTGGAGGTTGCTTAGGTTGCTTAGTCTTCTCATCGTGAACAAGTTAGTATGTCAAGAGTCTTCGCTGTACTTACGTATTGAGACTGTTTGACTGCCCCAAATCTCAGCTAGGCTCTGCAGCAGTGAGTGAACATTGTTGCTGGTCAATGAGTGATTGCCATGCAGAGCCTTGAAGCAAAGGCTGACAGATCTCCTTGAATTCCTAGGAGCTGAGGTGACGTACATGAACATGACCGCCTACAACAAGGGCCGCCTGCAGTCCTCCTTCTGGATTGTGGACAAACAGCATGTGTACATCGGCAGTGCCGGTTTGGACTGGCAGTCCCTGGGACAGGTAACCTTTCCACATTCTCTAATCTCAAAGTTGTGGCATCATCAGAGAATCTACCCCTACCCAGTACTCAGCCACCTCTATTGACAGTGATTGAGGGAACTAAAAACAACATTTATTAACTTTTTATTTATTTGTGCTGCTGCTGATTGAACTAAGGGACCTATCATATGAAGCACACTGTCTATCGCTAAGTTACACCCAGCCCTACTGTTTATTATGTTTAATGGTAGTTTGAAGAGGTTTACCATTGTTTAATATTAAAATCATTTCACCAAATAGGACCTGACAAAATTATTGCCACTGCTTTGATGTTTTGATTTTTTTTTTTATTCAAAGGCTACTCACAGATTCTTTGTGGTAGGTCGGTATATAATTTACATCACCAAACCCAGGTCTTTGGGATGTATCCCACAATCTGTGAGGAGAAAAACATACCAACTGAGCACAAAATAGTATGTCAGTTGAGCTATTATCTTAATAAGTCTTACGAGGCTGATGTTATCTTACTCTTTCCAAATGATTAACCTCAAACATATTGAATATACCCACACTGACAATCATGTAGTTTTCATATATTTATTCTGTGCAGAGATAAGCCATAGAAGGTTACAAAATCTCCACCTTTCCTTTGGTCAACCCATGGCAGATGCCTGTTCAGTCAGCTCTGTGTCCCAAAGTGTATGTACACATCTCATTGTAACTCCGTTCTTTGACATGAAGGTCGCTAATTCCACCAGGGAGTGACACTGCACTATAGTTTATCTTCTGTGAGAAAGAAAGCATTGAGGCTTGGAGAGACCCATGACTACTCATGGGGGTACATGTGAGAAGGACGAGTCACTGTCTGCTCTGTCGTTCTGCACATCTACCCTTTGCCTCCAGTTCCTGCTGTTCTTTTTTCCTCCTTAAACTGCTGCCTTCCACACTTACTACACCAATTTTTCCTCTTTTATGGTGAGGCAAGCCAACATGCTCATGGGTGAAAGAAGTAAACCATGAGACAAATAAATATTGACAATCTAATTGTTTGCCTCTCCACTGAATGGATGGCATACAGCAGAGGGAAAACTTCCCAAGGCGTTTTTTTCTAGTTTTGAATGTAAAGATGGTTATGCTTCATGTCTGAGGGCCGTTCTGGCCCACGTATATAAATACTGATTATAACAATATTGACTTACTTCACAAATGAGAAATGAGGTGATAGTAGTGTAAGTTTAAGTATTTAGCAAGAGCTGGTCCAGCTTATGAAAATATCTCAATTTACTTTTTGCTTTCGTGGCATTTACAAAATATTAATCCATAAACATCTGCCCAGTAATTTGCAGTTAGACCCTCTATAAGACACATAAACTTGGTTTGATAAGCATATTGATTATGCATAAATTCTGCTACTAAATGGTTTTAACTAGAGCATCGTCTGCTTATTTTTCCTACCACTACATGTGCTTACCCTCCACCAAAGTTTGTTTCTTTTGATATTAATTATTATTAATTGATAAGATGTGAGGTTCTGAATGAGTTTTGAATGATTGAGGTTTAGGAGATGTGTCTTTATTTCCACTATCCAACCTCCTTAAACAGACATATCTAAGTATGGTTTCATAGTTTCTTTGCTTGAAGACTACTCCTTTGTCTTTGTTTTGGTTATTGTTGTCTCATAAAAAAATGAATTGATCCTTAAAATGTTCCTACCTTTAGCTATACAGTTATTTGAATATCATTTCCTTTCAAAATGGGCCATCACTATGAAATGTGAAAATTTCCCCATTTGAACCACTGTAGATTCAGAGTGAGAATAAGTTGCAGGTGACTTCTTGTTAGCCAAATGAATCAAAGCCTGGTTTACCTGTTGCCAGTTACTACTTAGTTTCGTCCATATCATAGAGAAGAACAGGGTGATCCATGAATAGTTGGAAAACTCAGATAGGATCATAACCCACGTCTCTGCTCACAGCCTCTGAGCCCCTTCCAGAGGCCCTGTCAACTCGTTCATTCATTTAATGTCACTCTCAGTAGGAAATGGAGAATGGTAACCTCTCTCAGTCTGTTGTGTGGCGCCAGTGCCTGTGGGTCTGTCTAGTTATGTGGTTTATCCATTCTTAGCTTCTGAGCCATCCAAAGAGAGGGACTACAAACAGACTGGATTTTTTAGGTTTTTCTCCCTCAACTTGAACATATCAATAAAATCATTCTTTAAAAACGTGATATTCTGTAAGAACAGAGTAAATATAATGCAGGAATTAAAGATGAACTTAGTTTATGACCCACCAGAAGTTCACAGATAGGAAAGCCATGAAAACCTGCTGAGCAGGTCCAACATCCTGTGAGAGGGGGCAGGGAAGAGTCCTCCTCCGGAGCTATGCCTAGGAGAGCAGCCCTGAAGGGGCTGGCTGGCTGGAGAAAGGCAGCAGGCATGTAAAAAAGGAAAATGGTGGGAAATGTTCAAGCTATAGTGTTTTCAAACCATATGGGACTTTCCATAAGGACTCCTTTTGTGGAAATCTGTGTTCTTTTGGCTGTAAATTTGATGCCAGATTAGTCTTCTTGGAGGTCAGGAACCAAAACAAGGTAGGTAACAGAAATCTTTTCCAAAGTTACTATCTGTGAGCCAATACAGCTGTGTATGTGTGTGTGTGTGTGTGTGTGTGTGTGTGTATCAGTTTCTTTCATGATCATGCAATGACACTTAGATTTCCTTTTTCTTGTCCTTTTCACTAAGAAAAATTAGCAACACAATTTCACCAAGAAATCCTTTGCTCATTCACCTCTTTCCCACTATAAACCCTTGATGACATGGTGGCCATAGAATGACAGCTACTCTTGCTGCATACTTGAAGTTAGCAAACTTACTTAATCTGAGTTCACTTTGAAAGACAGAGGTCTAGCGTGTTTGCTTCTGTACTGCTCACCTCCTGTTGACCCACCAGCGCCTCCCTTAAAACTCACCCGCAGGGAACCCTGTGGGAAGAAAGCAAAAGCCTGCTAAGGCTTCCCACCCAGGGATCTGGAGCTCTGCGTCTCAGAAGTGTCTCAGAACACCCAGGAGAAGAGGGGAAACACAAAGCAAACAAAAGGCTAGGCAGTGTGCGAAGCTGAAAGGAAAGTACACACTTCAAACCACAGGGCTCCGGAGGTGGGAGGCTGAATGGAAGAAACTGGCAAGGAAAAGGTGAAATTCATGCTTTTAGAAAAAGTTGCCCTTTTTGGAACAAACCCTCTTAGATTAACCATTATCCTAGAGCTGAAGGTAGGATGTAATAAGTTCCTTCATCAGTAGAACCCAGCAACTCTGCAGAAGGGAGAGCTTTGAATTATCAGAACAAACAAGAATGGGCCTCCTTAAACTCTGTGAATGTGTACATATTTTAATCACATTGGGAAAAGAATTAAAAAGCACACATGAATGTGGGAACATATAGGGGCAAAAAGAGACGGGTACCTGAGTCACGCAGCAGTGTGGACCGGGCAGTGCCCAGCGAGGCAGCCTGCACAGACCTGCTCCGCCACGGGAGTGAGGAGCACGCTGGCAGCCCAGCTCTGCTCCGTATCCGGAGTCACCAAAGCTTTAACTCTGGACCTGGAAATTACATCAGAGAAGGAAACCAGTGTAGTGCTTTCCGTGGTGTCCTTTATAAAATGCTGTTTTAGCTGTAGTCACTATCGGTACAGAAGGAAAAGACTGTGCCCACCCTCAGACAAAGAAAGTACGGGTTTCATTTAATTAGGCCGCTCCACTCTGGGACCCCTCGGGAGGGCCACGTGGGTCTCTAGGAGAGCAGAGAGTGCAGCGCTCCTCAAGCCTGCTTGACCTTGAAACGCCTTCTGCACGCAGTTCGTCTTATGGACCGAGCGCTCCCAGAGCCTAGTATTTACACCGCACTGCTGTCCAGTCTCTCCCCACCCAGCTGGGACCCCCGAGGCAGGGCCAGCGGGCTGCTCGGCCACTTACCCGTATGTAGCCTGCCTTTGTAACTTCAAGGCTTTCACACCCATGGACGCCAGCAACCTCAGATCCCAAATAGTCACTTAAAAATGTCTCATCTGCATCAATCACATGCAGATTTTCTTGTCATTGCCCCCCAAATGACACAGTATGATGCTTACATCTGTGACATTTACTGGGCATTCTAAACAAACCGGAGGTGATTTAAGTACACAGGAGGATGCACATAGACAGCATGCCAGCGCCAGGGCTTCGGATGTGAGGGCTTTGGTCTCCACGAGGGTTCTTAGAATCAGTCCCTGAGAAGTTCTGAGAGATGGTGTGTGTCCTATCGGTGCCGTTTCTCTGGAGAGCACTAAGACTATGACTGTGAGAAATGGAAGGGGGTGTGGCGGGGGGGCCTGGCGGAGCTGTCACAGTGACTGTCACGCCATGCGGAGCCAGAGAGAGCTGGCAGCGTTGCTATCAGCACTTGGGACTGGGCCAGCTGGGGGAGGGCTAACACTGTTGGTAGCAGCAGAGAATGTCACCAAGGCAAGCGCTGGTGTCCACTGAGCTGCCAGACAGACAGCTCGGGCACGGCGTGGTGCTGGGTCTCCACTGGACCTAGGGCTAGTGATTTCATCCCGCTGCTCTGTCAAACAGTAATGCTCCCACGGGCCCTTGAGGCGAGTCACACTTTCTGTGCCGCACAAACTCTCATCCTTTCTTTCCAGGCTCCGTAGGGACTGAGGTTGCAGCCTGACAATAATAATGAGACTTCAAGAGTCTCTGATGCCCTCTTCTTGTCCCCTTTCCTTTAAATTAAATGCACCAGTGCTGCAATAGAGTCCTGAAGACCCAGCGTGGCTGCCAGTGGGCAGGAGGTCACTGTCATGTCGCACATGTTGTCCTTCCTGTTCCGTGCTGACACTGAGGTGACACTTTTCTCAGAACTTGTGAGTTGGAAGGACGTCTTATCTCCTAGGGAAATGGTGACTTTGTTACCAGAATAAAAATGGAAAAGAAACAGAGCAAAGGGGAATTCAACTACAAATACAACCGAGTAATTAATATTCCTTAGGAACCATGGAATGACAGAAAACAAATGATTAATTCTCCCTTTATTGATGTAAAAGATTACCTATGCCACTCAGAAAGGTCACTTTTGTTTGCATATGTACTCTAATATAAATGAGAGAGTGGAAGCTACATTTTTAATAAAAATAACCGTGTTAGCAGACTGCGTTCAGTAATAAAATCATACATGTTTTCTACAATTTTAAAATGATAATCTGAAAAAGTAATATTGTTCCAAAAGAGCAGAAGTAAGAGTTTCTTTTCCTTAGTCTTCCACGGGAAATGATCTCACAAAACCAGTGTATTGTCTGCCGTTGTCTGGATTTAGGCAGTCACATGACAACATAAGAGCATCACGTGGTCTCTTCATTCTGTCCTTCCTGAGACTGATGGCAGAGATGCGGTAGATCCCCCTGTGTTTGCTCATAAACATACATCCTGGTTAGCAGTTCAGCAAGGTGGGCGGTGGCACCCAAAGGTCAGGGCTGGTGACTGTGACTTTGCAGGGAGGTTGTTCATGCCTCACTGTAACCAAATTTGTAAGTGCAAATCGGGGACACATAGCCAAAACATCGGTTTTTAGAAACAAGACTGAGGGTTTCAATGAGTGAATCAGAAAAGGAGGAAATTAAACAGGATGTGGAAATAAATGAAAACCACTCCCCTGAGCTGAAGCAAAGGCTACAGCAGAGACTCCTAGGCAGGCAGAGGGAGCTGGGTGCGGCCCAGGGTGGAGCATTTGCCTGGCATCACAAGGCTGCGAATTGTCTCCCCAGCACTTGGGAGGAAGAGAAAAGCACTTGAAGACAGTGCAGCGGAGACTACTTAGGGACTGAGAGGGAAGAACTATAGCAAGACCTTGTCTCAACAAATGTTTTTTAAAATATTTTTAATTTAAAAAAAAAAAACAAAGGCAGGGGAGTGAGAGAGCTTCTTCAGTCGTGGAAAATAGTCTTCAAGTCAGCGCCAGCTGGGAGATTGCAAACCAGAAGCAGGGCGTCCTCGTGACCAGTTGGTAACCTGGGGGGCATATTTGCTATCTCTGGATGGTCCTAAGGTACAAAAATGAGGGAAACTGGCAGTTATTAGTCGCTCCCTGGCTGCTCAGGGCTGATTGCTACTGCGTCATTGTTTGGCCCCCTGGAATGATTGCTGCAGGTAGCGGATGGTTTTCTAGACTGGCCACTGCCGGTTGTGGGTGAAAGTTCTGCTTATACATGGGCCAGCTATTCTCTGTGTACTGAGTCTGTCTGGAGTAGCACTGCCTTTCTCTCAACAACAAACCCCACTTCGTGCCTCTCGATACATTGATTTTAAAACCTCAGAGGAGTGCCTAGGAGCTCACATTGGGCGTCAGGACAGGGTGTCACCTCACTGTGGCTTTGTTACAAGGGATCCCACAATGCCTGGCATATATTAATGCTTAAAAGACATCGTAAATGAATGTTTGCATTCATAAACTACAGTGTGTCAGCCATCGAGTCTTCAAACTCCTATCAAATTAGAACTGGCATAGTGATCGGAAATTACAAGGGGAAGGATTTGCATTAATGCAGGCAAAAATTTTGTGACACTAGAACTGTCCATGATGGACACGGCAGCCTTGTGAAGAAGTTACCTGCTGGGGTCTCTCCAATGACTGAACAGTTGGGCAAGGGCTGCGTGTGTGATGGAGGAGAGATGGGCAGAGTGAAAGCAGCTGCTGTTTCTTCAGCAAAGCTTACACATGTGAGCTGACATCCTCATCACCACCATTATTCTTCGCAGCCCACTAGCATGTGTAGGGAGGACTCGAGATGGGGCAGGGAGTTATACCCCAAAACTGACTCACATGCACATTCCTGTGCTGGATTTGGTTGCAGAGCAACCTTCCCCTGAGGCTGGTCCACCCCAGGTTGGTAACATTTCTGACCCTAACCTTGTGATGGTTTAGAATACACCATCCATTATGAAAATAATTACAATGTGGAAGGCTGTTTCTGGTTTTGTTTTTAAATAAGGTAAAATTCTAATTGGTAAAGCTTGTTGACTCTGTACATACATATTTTGTGTCCTTCAGCCAAAGTTGATTAAAAATGGTCCACTGAAAGAATTACTTGAAGGCAAGTCACATTGAGGAAATGCATTTAACTACTGTATTAACAAAGATTCACTTAGGTGAATTTCATAGTCCTATTTTTCTTACTTCCTGGCTTTCATATTTTAATTGAAAAAATTGGATTGTAGCTGTTGATACAGTGACTTCCAAGCATGCTAGTCTTAGACCTACACATCATTCTGCTACCACTTAAGCATCTATTACTATAATTAGCTGTCACTTCAGTCCTTTGTTGTGGAATTCACCAGTCCTGTCATATTTTTAAAACCCTTTCCAAAGCTTTAATTCCCTCAGCAAATGTTGTGCAGAAAATTAGCTCTATTTTCTTGTGTTTTTCTGTGGACTTTATTACTGCCACCCACCAGCTACCAAATTACTTCTATGTTGTTTTTGTCAAAGTTGAGCATACCATATTTGGGCCTTAAGAAATGCCTAAAAATACTCTTCCATTTTGGAATTGCCTGCAGTGCTAGATATGTTTGTTCTAGAAATGGGAGGGCTAAATTCTAGCCTCAGAAGCCTGTGGAAGAAATAACGCTTCAGATACGGGACGCAGAGGGCTGGCGGTCGAAGCGGTCGCGGTGGAGCAGAAGCGGGATGTTGGCTGCCAGGGTATTTAGCCTAATTGGCAAGCGAGCCATTTCCACCTCAGTGTGTGTGCGGGCACATGGGAGTGTGGTGAAGAGTGAAGACTATGCTCTCCCCGGCTATGTCGATCGGCGTGACTACCCTCTGCCCGATGTGGCCCATGTCAGGCAGCTGTCTGCCAGCCAGGAGGCCCTGAAGGAGAAGGAGAAGGGACGAGAAAGTCGAGTTGTATCGCATTCGGTTCAAAGAGACCTTTGCAGAGATGAATAGGAGCACCAGTGAGTGGAAGACGGTTGCGGGTGGGGCCATGTTCTTCATTGGCTTCACCGCCCTCATACTGATCTGGGAGAAGCACTACGTGTACGGCCCCATCCCGCACACCTTCGACAAGGAGTGGGTGGCCATGCAGACCAAGAGGATGCTGGACATGAAGGTCAGCCCCATCCAAGGCTTCGCTGCCAAGTGGGACTACGACAAGAATGAGTGGAAGAAGTGAGCGCCGCCACGCTGCACCCCTCCCGCCACAACGCAGCACTGGAGACCGTTGCACTGCTTGGGAGCTAATAAATGATGTCACAAGAAAAAAAAAAAAAGAAAGAAATAACGCTTCATAAAAAGCAAGAATTTTTGTTGGGATGGAAGAGGGACATAATTAGCAAAGCAAAATAGATTATTAGAATCATATAGGACGTGGCAGCATGCCACCAAGATACAGAACAGCAAACAAGCCTACTGCACAGACAGAGAATCCCCAGAATTGGGATACAGTGAGTTGATATGTCCTTTTTGTCAAAGCATTACTGTGCAAGGGGCCATCAGACTATATGGTGAACATTCAAATTTTTAAAAATCACTATAGCAAAAGACATGTTGCCATTAATCCTTCCAGGAATGCTCATATAAAACCCGCTCACCTCGTCACTCTTGCCACTGTCTGAAGCAGTTCTGGAAGTCCTTTTGTAAGAGTCTTCACATGGTGTGATAAAAAATGTGGCCCGGGGAAAAGTGGGCTCCGAAAAAGACCACCATTGTACGTCCTCATCCGTCATATGCACTGGATTTGACATTGTGCAACTCCTGGCTCTTCCCCAAAGTCAAAATGACTGCAAAAAGTGAACATTTTGGGTTGATTCAGACCTCGAGGCAGCCACAACAGCACAACTAAAGACATTCATGACAAAGGTCTTCCAGAATTACTCCATAAAAATGTCCAGAACAGTATGAGGACTGTGCTTGAAGCAAAGGGAGGTACTTCGAGTGAGCTTAACGGTAGCATGGTTCTTACTGTAATATCTTTGTAATTTAAATATTCACCATATTTATTGATCATATCTCATGTGTAAGACGTGCACAAATCATGTAATGTGTACACAGTCCTTGGGGGCAACTGAATAATCTATTCTTAGCCCTCTGTTGCCTCTAGAAGCAGGTCGTCCACCTTGGGTGTCTTTTAGCATGTAAATGAGACACTCTACCTTTGATCTAATCTTTGAAACCAACCCCCTCGTGGACCTCAGAACCGTGGTGTCTTAAGCAAAGAATGAGGTGTAGTGGCACAGTCAGGCTTGAGCCATTTCCATTTGGATCTCAAATAGAGGAGTAGGGTGAGATTGTGCAGGGGTAATTTGTCCCCAGGTGTGTTTTCTTCCCTTGACAGTCACCAGCCATCACAGCGCCACGTCTCCTGTTTTACCCAAATGTCAGTCAAGGAGACACCATGGCAGAGGAGGAACAGATGAAGAGTTCAAGATCTGCCTTCGAGGGAGTGACAGGGACTGCGAGGTGGTCCAGAAAAGATAGACAAGGGCAAGAGCTGGGGGTCTGTGTGGCTGGCAGTGTGGGTCACCCTGGTCTGGTCACTTCTTATCTCAGAACTGGTCCTGGAAATTTCCTTCAAAGCCACCAGCACTACAGTTTAGTCTGTTCCTAAGAGGAGCAATATATGTCCCAGCCATGAAGTAGATAGCCCTGCTGGATGAGGACAGTGTCATCCTGCGTGAGCTATTCTGTGAGACTCACCATTACTTGGAGTTACCAGCCTTCCTTGGGGGGGGGGGGGTGTTTATTGTTGGAATCCAGAGCGACTGTAGAACAGAGCAGCTCAGAGAGAGAAAAGTGAAAGAGGCAGATGGAGTCAGAGAGGAACAAGACAGAGCCAGCTGTGCCTCCTCTGATGGCACGTCTCAGCTCCGCGGAGCTACATACTGGGCTCAATGGGCCCACGTGATCGCGGCCATCTTGTTCCCTCAGATCTGAGCAAGTCTCTTTCTCTTTCATTGAAAAATAGATTTCTGTTTTCCTAACTCAACATACAAACCTAACCAACTTGTTTCAGAGCAGGCAAACCAGCCAGTTGACTTCGGAAGGACTGGCCAGCTTGAGTTATTCCTACCGCGAAAGTCAGGTGGGCTCTGCTTGTGGAAGAGGGCCAGGACATAGAAAGCTGCAGCAAAAGCATTTCATAGCATTTTACATACAGCACTGAGGTAAATTTACTGTTATCTCCAAATATATTAACTAGATTCAGTCTCCTCATAAATGACTTTGATGTGGTTGCTGGAAGTCAAATGCTTGCCCTCATTATCTGCCAAGAAATAATGGGAGGAAAACATCTCTAAGACATCCTTGACCTGCTGCAGGCCAGTTTCGTGGCCCTACCCTTAGCATCAGCTCCTATTTTTCTCATCAGTCCATTGATTCATTCAGCAATGGTTTGTTCAGCATGGACTTTATGTCAGGTGCCAATGAAAGTGCTGGCAATACAATGGGTACAGGCCATTTATTTTTTATTGAAGGAGCTCACACTGTACCAGGTGTTAAGGTTTGGGTCTAAAGTGTCCCCCAAATTCGCACTGTAGAAGGTGAGTGGCTCAGAATGTGCTGCTAGATGGGGTCTGGTCAGGAGATGGTCACTGGCAGTGTGTTCTAGAAGGTTATGTCTTCCTCCCCAGCTCCTCCCTCATCTCTGCTTCCTGGCTGCCCTGGGTCAACCACTTTGTCTTCCTCCAGACCCTTCCATCATGACCTTCCTGTCTCGGAGTAGCCAGCCAAGGCCTGAAGTCTCTTAAAAGAACCAAGGTAACCCCTCTTCCTAAATTGTGGGTGTCAACAAACAGGGAAGTGCCTTATGTACCAAGAAAATAAGGAAGTAAATGAGAAGAGCGAGGCGTGAAGGATTCGGTCAGGCCAGGAGGGATCAGCAATGATTTCTTAGCCCAAGTAATTCCTGAGTTTGAAGAGTTCAAGGACAGGAACAGAGCAAAGAAAGGGGATGAATTTTTTCCTTTGTTAAGGGACAGAAAAAAAGGTAGCCATGTGCTCGGAGGCTGAAACATACAGTACAGCCTGGAGCAAAAGAACAAGACTGAGTCCTGGAGCCTCTGCACCAGGCAAAGAAGTATAGATTCCACCTGCGGTTGATGGAAGATCTCTGCGAGTTTCTGCAGAGCAAATCGACATCTTTGGGGAAACGGATGGGAGAGGTTGAGACAGGAGCTCTGGAAGCTGTCGTAGAAATGGACTAGAGTGTATGACCTTCTTGATGATTCTCTATATTCTGTTTGCTAATATTTTACAGAGGATTTTTGCATCAGTGCTCATTAGGGAGATTGGTCTGTAGTTCTCTTTTTTGGTTGGGTCTTTCTCTCCTTTTGGAATCAATGTAATGGTTGCTTGCAAGAATGAATTTGGGAACATTGCTTCCCTTTCAATTTCATTAAACAGTTTGAGAAGTAATGGCGTTAATTCTTCTTTGAAAGTTTTGTAGAATCAGTTGTAAAGCCATCAAGACCAGGACTTTTCTTTGTCGGTAGATTTTATACTACATTTTTTATTTCACATTTTTTATTTTACTGGGGTGTTTAACATTTCTATATCTTCTTTGTTTAACTTTGGGAATTCATATGTGTATAGGAATCTATCCATTTCTTCTACATTTTCCATCTTATGGGAGTACAGATTTTCAAAGTGAGTGTTTGTTATCTTCTGGATTTCTGCTGGATCTGTGGTGATTTCCCTCTTTTCATTCCTAATAGCATGGATTTGAGCCTTTTCCTTCCTTTGTTTGTAAGGTTGGCTAGGCATCTGTCAATTTTATTTATCCTTTTGGAGAACCAGCTCTTTGATTCATTGATTTTCTGTATCATTCTCTTAGTCTCCATTGCATTGATTTCTGCTCTGATCTTTATAATTTTCTCCCTGGTACAAGCTCTGGGTTTGTTTTGCTCCTCTTTTTCTAGTCACTTGAGGTTCAGCATAAACAGCATTAGATTGTTTATTTGAGCTTGCTCTGTTTTCCTGGTGTAGGCATTCACTGCAATGAATTTCCCTCATAGAACTGCTTTTATTGTGTCCCATAAATTTCTGTAAATTGTACTGGGATTATCATTTAATTGTAAAAACTATTTAATTTCTTCTTTAATTTCTTCTGTGACCCATTGGTTGTTCAGCAGAGTGTTATTCAATTTCCATGTGTTTGTGAGGATCTTGGAGTTTCTTTTGCTATTTAGCCCCAATTTCAAGGCACTATGGTCTGACAGAATGGAGCAGATAACTTCAATTCCTTTGCATTTACCTAAACATGTTCTATGTACTAGCATATGGTCTGTTTTGGAGAATGACCCAGGTACAGCTGAGAAGAATGGATATTCTGACTTCGTAGGGTACAATATTCTTTTTTTTGGTTTTTTGAGACAAGGTCTCGCTTTGTGGTTCAGGCTGTCTTGTGCTCAGCCTCCAACTCACATCACAGCAATTCTCCTGCCTCTGCCTCCCGAGTGCTGGGATTACAGGCGTGAGCCACCACGCCCCGCACTGTGGTATGTGGTACTGATTGCTGCTGGGCGTGAGTCTCCACACCCAGTATTGTTATGTGGTTACCGGGGAATCAAACCTGGGCTTTTGCGCTTGCAAGACAGGCGCTGGAACCACTGAGCTAACTCCCCGGCCCTGTAGGGTACAATATTCTATAGGCATCTATTAATTCCATTCGTTCAAAGGTTTGGTTCAGTTCAAATATTTCATTATTGATTTTTTTGTCGAGTCACATCACCCAATTTTTTCTTCTCTGTGTCTGTGCCTGAAATTATCATGTGTGGTTATCTGAAATTATTATGTGTGGTTATTTACTGCGTGCCTTCCTCTTCTGGAAGAAGAGCTTATTTTTGGTATTTTGTTTAATTTAGTATAACTAACATAATTTATGTTGGAAAGTTAAAAGAGAAATGCGTTAAAGTTCCATTAAGGGAGTTAAGAAGCCCTGAAGGGGATCATGAATATGATTTCCTGACAGATGCACAGTTTTCCTCCTGTAATGTCACTGTGCCCCGGGTGACATCATACCATCCTTCATTTCTTATCTGAAAATAAAACAGAACTTTGCTTATGACCAAGACTCAGGATTCACTGCGCATCACACAGACTAAACATCTTCCTGCTGATGTGGACAGGAATGGCACTCAGCTGTCTGCAGGGACTGATGGCCCTAGTGACATCTCCCTGATCCTGTTGTCGCCAGTCATGAGCCCACTCTCAGACACTTGCTCCCCAGTTATCGTCTTCCAATGCCCAGCACTCAGACACCAGCAGCAACCCTCCCACTAACATTCTCAGCTGTCCGGATCCCGCCCCCACCATCCCAGCCCCAGCCTCCGTGGGCCCATCCTCCAGCAAGTCCCCTTCCTGACCTCTCCCTGGGCAAGGTCTGATTTCTCATCTCTTCCATAAAACACTTCCCCCCATCTGATGACATCACTACCATCCCATACTCAGAGAGTTTAACAGTAATATACTGGCACAGGTATAGTCACAATGTCTCTAGAGGAATGAAAGAATGACCTAACAACAGAATTCCAAAATAAATCATGATAATTTACTTAGTGAAATATCATGGAGACAGTAAATGTTATGGCTTCAAGAAGTATTTAGTAAAAAAAGAAAAAAAAATCAGTGCTTCCAGCACCTGCCTTGAAAGTGCAAGGTCGTGGGTTTGATCCTTGGTAACCACATACAACAATGCCAGGTGTGGAGACTCACACCCAGCAGTAATCAGTACCACATACTCCATGCCGGGCGTGGTGGCTTATGCCTGTAATCCCAGCACTCAGAGGCAGAGGCAGGAGGATTGCTGTGAGTTTGAGGCTGAGCTCAGGGCCAGCCTGAACTACAAAGCAAGACACTGTCTCAGAAAAAAAAA
>PVIR01036790.1:0-15563 GCA_004026965.1 Petromus typicus | reverse complement strand
CCATTCTGTCCTATTCTGTCGTTCCTTCCCCCCTCACCTCCATTCTGCACCTCCTTCTCTCCCGTCTGCACAACTCTTCGTCCTCACTACCCTGTTCTCAGCGCTGCTGGCTGATCTCTCCCAGCCTCTCCACAGCGTATTGTCCCCATCTTCTTCGCGGCCTTTCTTTTACCCTTTCTGTCTCATCTCTTCACTCCTTTCTCCCCCTCCTTCTCCGCAGGTCTTTCTTACTATCTCCTCCTTGCTTTTTCCTCACACCTCCTCCTTTTCACATCTTCTGTCTATCCTCTCATTTTCCCCATCCTTTCTCTCTTTCTGTCCACATTCTCTCCTGCTAGTCACTTCTCATTACCCCATGTTTAACCCTTTTCCCCCTGTCCTCTCTTGGATTCTCTTCACTTCGTCCTGCACCGCAAACTTGAGCTTGGGAGGTGTTGGAGTGACTAGAGTGGGTGATGGTATCTAACTTAAAACTGTGCCCCAGAAAATTAAAGCAAGAGGGAACATGGGGAGGGGGTGAGGAGCGCCTTGAGGGGGCCAGCTTGAGAGAGAAAACGAGGAGAGGTAGTATCAGTCAGAAGTGGACCAAAAGTGACCTTAAAGTTTCGACTCCTCCCCTTCTGACCTTCCTAGGACTTTGAGTAGCCGGTGAGAGAAAAATAAAAAGATAATTGGATTTGTGACGTGTACAAATGGTACAAGAAATCAGGGACTTGGAGGGAGAGAAGACAGTTTATCTTAAGCTGAAGAAAGGAGTGTGCTTTTTGCAAGAGAGGGGTGAGAGAGCCCGAGGACCTCGGAGACAGCCACGTTTTGGGTGATGGTGACACTCACTGTTAGACAAAAGGATGGGGTCGGAGGGGGTTGGTGTGGAAAGATGATGACTTGTGATTTGGGCCTCTGACTTTGAAGTGCCTGTTGGGTAGGTAGGCTTGCAACCCAGAGGAACAGTCTGGAAATTGACATAAATATTTGGAATCATCTGCAAATGCTGTATAAGCTTGAATATAGGGTGAGGTTTTTGCTTTTTTGTTTTTCCAAAATCATCCTTCAGGAAAGAGGGAGTAACCTTATATTTGAGTCCTTACAAAGTCTCTCATATTACAGGGTTTGCTCTCATTTACTTTATTTTGAACAACAAACCACTGGATCGGGCAGTATGGTATGGTGACTAAGCTTGTGGACTCCGGAGCCAGACTGCCTGGCTCGGGGTCCAGGCTCTGCCATTTTCAAGCTGTGAGCCTTTGGGAAAATTGCTTAACCTGTTTCTGCCTCAGTTTTTCTCATCTCTAAAGTGGGTTTGAGGATTAAATTCATTAATATAGGTAAAACACTATGCATCTGGAACTAAATAAGTCTCCAATAAATCCTAAGTCGCTCTGGTCTTTGGGGAGGACCTGCTTAACCTGAAATATCTTCAGCAATGTTATTTTGGATTCTTGTAGCGCTCATTTGCCGCAGAATCCCTTGTCGAAAAAATTTAACACAGCATTGGTAACTATTTCTGGTGTTATGACTTCACAATTGCACGTATAAGATGTCTCTAAATATACTTTTAAAAGATTGCTCTAAAAAGCAGTGCAGTACTACTGAGGAGGAGCTTCTGGGATGCTTGAAATGCTCTTTCTTGAACCGAGTGTCTGTACACGGGTGTTGCAGTTTGTGACAGCCCACTGAACCGAACACTTAGGATGTGCTCTTTTCTGTACAAATGTTATGCTTCAGTAAAAAAGTTAACAGTGTAAAAGTGATTTTTAAAAGCAGCACATGGAGTGATTCTGTGACTGTATCCCGGCAGGAGGCGTGCCAAACCCCACTGCCGTAGTGTGATGCAAATGGGACTTGTGACTTGGGATAAGGTTTCCAGAGACTGGATGTAACCTGATTGGATGCAAACTGTGCTGTGTCATCTCTTAGACCCTTCACTTAGACTGAGAGAAGGTCGTGTTTTCTGGGGGAATAAGTAAGATGGCTAAAAAGTGACCTTAATGACGAGAAAGACGCTGCTTTGGAAGATGCATGTTAAGAATATGAAGAGGGAGCCAGGGATTTAGCTCAGTGGTTCTGGCACCTGTCTTGCAAGCTCAAGGGCCTGGGTTTGATCCCTGGTTAACCATATACAGTGTTGGGCATGGAGACTCATGCCCAGCAGCAACCAGTACCACATACCACAGTGCCGGGTGTGGTGGCTCACGCCTGTCATCCCAGCACTCGGGAGGCAGAGGCAGGAGGGTTGCTGTGATGTGAGTATGAGGCTAAGCTGAGGGCCAGCCTGAACCACAAAGCGAGACCCTGTCTCAAAAAAAAAAGAATATGAAGAGCATTGTTTAATAACTTATGAGAATAGAAAAGAAGCAGTTCTTATACATTAATGTACTATTTCATATGACACATGAATCTGAATAGATGTATAATCAAGTCCATTAAGAAGATATTTTGATTATTCCATCCTCATCTTTTTTTTTTTTTTTTTTTGAGACAGGGTCTTGCTTTGTAGTTCAAGCTGGCCCTGAGCTCACTATGTAGTCCAGTAAGCCTGGAACTCATAGCAGTCTTCCTGCCTCTGTCTCCCAAGTGCTGGGATGACAGGCGTGAGCCACCACACCTGGCACTGTGGTATGTGGTACTGACTGTTGGTGGGTGTGAGTCTTCACACCCAGCATCATTGCATGTGGTTTCCAGGATCGAACCTGGGCCCTTGTGCTTGCAAGGCAGGTGCCAGAACCACTGAGCCAAATCCGCAGCCCTCCATCCTCATCTTTCAAGTTGGTGAAAACTTTCTAGATTTTTTTTCATTGGGAATCTGTAGAATCCCCTTAGGTTTGCGCTGCCTTTATGGTAAATGTGACAGGAGGTAGGCGAAGCTAAGTGAGTACGTGCTCAGGGAGAGCATGCACATTAAGGACAGAAAAGGGCTTAGGACCAACCTTGAGGTGCTCCAACCTCTAAAGCTTGAGAGGAGGTGAAGCAGCACTGAAGGGGAAGTGACAGGTGCAGCCAGAGGGGGAGGAGAAGGAAAGGGAGGTGAGCAGTGCCACTGAGGCCGTGGAAAGACCTCAGAAGAATCCATGAGGCGGGGAGCAGTCATCGGGGTTGAATGATGCAGAAAAGGCCAAGAAAATGAGGACTGAAAAGTGTCCATTGAGTTGTCCAAGGTTGGCTGGGAGATCATTTGGGGTCAGTGGGTAAGTGGAGTAGTCGGGATAGAAGCTGGCTAGTACTCGGTAATAAAGGAGGGAGTGGGACAGGAGGAGCTAAATACTTGGACCAAGGAGTTCACAGTAGGCTGTGAAGACAAACCTGGCAAACTGGCACCAGAAATATAGTGATAGAGGAAACCAGGCACTTGTGGTATAGAGGGGATTCCTACTCCAGGCCAGGGTAGGAACACAGGCAACCAATGTTGTGGGAGCCCGGGGAAGAAGACACAGCCAGAATCCTCATGGTAAACTCTAATCCCCTGACAGTCCCACAGTTAAAGGTTTAGTAACCAACAAACAACAAAGTCAGAACCTTGAGAAGATGGTTGAGCCCGGGCTCGAGTCGACTCTTGCTACTCTGAGCAGCTGCAGCCAAAGGCCCAATACTGCAGCAGCAGAAGTGGGAGAAGAAGAGCCCATAATCCAAGCTTGCCTCACCTTTTTTTTGGTACCAAGCCTTCAACCCATAATCCTAGCATCCATAAAGCAAGGTGGTCCCACAGTAATCCGTGTAGTTGAAGATTACATAGGGCAGGGCAGACATCCTTAAATCCCAGTAAGTCTTAAAGCCAATAATCATAGTGCAGTAATCCTTGTAGTTTAAAATCCCACAGGGTGAGGCAGATATCCACAATAAACCCAGTAGTTGAACCTGCAGGGCAGAGCAGACATCCTCAAATCCAAGTAAGTAAATCCCAGAAAGTAAGTCTTAAGTCTGAGTAAGTTGTGCGCAGTTCCATCACAGTGTCACTGAGACAACAGTAAAACTAGATCTGGAAGACTGAGTATAGTATGGCAGGGAGAGAAGTTGTAAAGGTAAAGGACTTTTAGGCAGAATAAACAGTAGCATGTTCACAGTCATAGGCATGAAAGGAGGATGGTGTGGAGAAGGTGAAGGGGAAGTAGTCCTTTGTTGATGGCCTTGGAGTGAGAGGCATAAGGGTGAGGGTGTGAGAAGAGAAAGCAGGAAAGTACATAGGAGCAAATCATGCAGAGTATATGTCATGGAGGAGGTTCAGGTCTGAGGAGCCATTAGAAGTTCTAACAAGAAAAACAAAAGGATCAGATTAGGTTCATCAACATCATTTGGGTTGCTATTAGATACTGAGGATGGAAGGAGACCAGATAAGAAGATTTCTAGCTCAAGCCCAGGGTTGGCATCAGTGAGATCCTCATACTAAAAATATAAAAGGGCTGCTGGAAATGTAAAAGGCCCTGAATTTGGTCCTGAGGACCGAGGGAAGGAAAAAGAGCCAAGGTAGACATTTCAGAGCCAAGAGGATACTGGTGGGAGGGGGAGCCGTGCTGGTGAGCATGGTCAGTTAGCATATAGTGAGTGTCTTGGTGCCCTGTAAAGGCTGGGTAACAAAAGAAGAGTAATGAAGGGGACCACGAAGAAGCAGCCAACAAAGTAGGAACCAGAAGACAGCAGTGTCTCGTCATATCACAGAAACTAAGGAAAGAAGTAGCTACTAAAATGAGAAATATCAGCAGAGTTAAAATACCACAGTCATGGGCTGGGGATATAGCTCAGTGGTTCCAGTGCCTGTCTTGCAAGCGCAAGGACCTGGGTTCTATCCCCGGTAACCACATACAATACTGGGCATGGAGACTCACCCCAGCAGCAATCAGTACCACGTACCACAGTGCCGGGTGTGGTGGCTCACGCCTGTAATCCCAGCACTCGGGAGGCAGAGGCAGGAGGATTGCTGTGATGAGTTGAAGGCTGAGCTCAGGGCTAGCCTGAACTACAAAGCGAGACCCTGTCTCAAAAAGAATAAATAAATAAATACCACAATCATATCAGTCTGAGGGGTCTCCACTAGATTTTGAAATTAAATATAGCTGATGATCCTAGTAATAAAGGAGAAAGAATGATACAGACTACAATGAGAAAAGATTGGAGTGAAAGTAAAATAATAGTGACTGTGTGTAAGAGTGAAAAACTAAAGAAATCCAATTTAAATTAGCTTAGGAAAGAAGATATACAAACCTGGATGGAACCAGAAACTGAAATACCATCAAGATTTTCTCTGTATCTTTATGCTTTTCCTCTCATCTCCTTTTGTGTATTAGCTTCCTTTTCCCCTACTGTCTTTTTAAATAAACTTTATTTTAGTGTAAATTTAGATTGATAGAAAAGTTGCAAAGATAGGACTGAGTTTTTGCATGTACTCCTAATTAAGCTTCTTCTAATTGACATTGGTTAAAATTGGTACATTATTATTAACTTTGTTCTGATCTCACCAGGTTTTCCACAAATGATCTTTTTCTACCCTAAGTTTCAATTAGCATACCACATTGCACGTAATCATCAGATTTAGTTAGTTTCCTCTGGTATGTGACAGTTTTTACTTGTTTTTTGGGCCTTGAGAGCTTGTTTCGTGATTCTTTTTTTTTTGGTACTGGGAATTGCACTTGGGACTTTGTGCTTGCAAGACAGGCTATGGAACCACTGAGCTAAATACTCAGCGAGAAAGATATGCACCAAGTTTTGGGGTATTTTGTACCAGGGATCAAATTTGGGACCTTGTGCTTATGAGACAGGTACCAGAACCACTGAGCTAAATCCCCGAGAGGTTCTAATAAGGGAATATAGCTACTCAAATACTTTTAACCTAGGAAATGGTCCTGGGCCACATAGGAAGACACTGTCTCAAGCAAACGGCTTGAAAGGGAAGAAGGGTGAGGATGCACACAGTGCATGGGGGATGTTATGTGGTGATGACGGAGGAAAATAGATGGGGCAGGTATTTGAGGCCACGATACCTGATGACCTCTTTCTCTTTGGAAAGAAGTTTGGATTTTGTGAAAAATGGAGCATTTTGAAGGAGTGAGACATGTAAGGAATGAAAGTTGGTGGCCCTGTAGGCTTGGGATCCAGGTGAGGGTGTTGGTGAAGAAACACTAGTATAGGGTACCTACACAAGTCCTTCATGACAGACACGGACAAGTTATTTTATGACCACAATAAGGAGGAAGCGGGCTTGGTGGGGGTGTCGGGGGGGGGGTGTTGGGTTATCTCTACTTAGCCTTGGAGGGACCAGGGAATGGTGGCATGTTCATTTTCATCCCCAGGCATATGGAAGGAAATGCAGAACTGGAATAATTGAGCAGGGCCAGATTGAGGTTCGCAGGTGTGTAAAGGGGCTGAGAATTTAAGAGGTTTGCCACCATGAATGGAGATTTCACAGGAGGGAAGACTGAGGGGAGGATTCACAGTGGAAAAAGCTAACTGTCAAGAAGGCAGTGGGAGGGTCAATTAGCCAGGGGCAAGGAAGGGCTGACAGGGTGGGGATGACCAAATGGAAAAGGAAAGATGACCAAGAAACCTACCTCGTGAGTGCCAATCCTAAAAGACTGAGTAGGAGGAGATGTTTTCACTGGCTCCCTTATTCATTTGATCATTTTGGGGAGGAGGAGGCACGAGGCAGTACTAGGGTTTGACTGTAGACAGTTCCAAGCCTTTGCACCCATTCAAAGTTCTCAGAAGAAATCACAGGTTGTTAGAGCTCCTCAGTGGAGTCCAGCCCTGGTGGAGGTGAGCAGGAGCGTTAAAAAGTGGCCCAGGTCCAGCACTGTTTCAGTTGAGATCTTTCAGTCATATGTTTTCCAGTGCTAAAGGGTTTCAACTGCCTCTAGAAGAGAAAGGAAGCTCTTCATACTCACCCACAGAGAAAAAACTGGAAAAGGCAACAGATGGAATCTAGGGCACAGGTGAAGGGATTACATGTGGAGAAAAGAAAGGACTCCTGTCCTCTGGGTGGGAGGTAAGGAAGGCCAGTTCTTCGAATCTCAGTTCACAAAGCGGCCCATTTGTTGTTTACCCCTTTGTCTACCAAAATTGTATGCTTTTACACTGTATGTAAAATTTGCGACAGTCTGAATGTTTGGACCACTTTAAAATTCTGTGGAATATTTCTACAAAGTATTAGCTGACCAATTTAAAATTTACTTTAGCTTAGTGCTAGTTCTAATTTGTTTGCAGCTGTTTCATTAAAGTCATTCTGCCATAGCTGGCCAAATTTCAGTGTATTCTAAGTTTTTCTTTGCTTTAGAATTATGACTTTTGGGAATGGGATTTTCTTGTGCATTTTACTTTGCAAGTGTTGTGCAGTTATCCAAATGTCAAACATTTTATAAACAATCTCGGGGGGATTTTCTCTTCCAAGATATTTTCAATATAATTATTTGCTGTTTTCTTTTCATATTGAGCTATAACCCAAGACGCTTTTACTTTGTTTTGTTTTTAATTTTGAGATAATGCTTTCTTAAGTTTCCCATATTGGACTTTAACCTGCGATCATCTTTCTTCAGCCTCGTTAAGTGCTGGGATTCTAGATATGCACCACCTTGCCTAGTTATTTGGCTTAATTTTAAAGTGACAACTTTATTGAAATTATTTCTTTTTTGCTACTGGAGATCAAACTTGGGACCTTGTGCATGTGAGCCAGGTGGGGTACCACTAAACTTCATCCATTTTCTTCCTAGCTGCCTGGCAACCAATAATATGTCTCTATAGATTTGCCTTCTCTGGATATTTCACATAAATTGAGTCATACAGTATGTGGCTTTTTACATCTGGCTTCTTTCACTTAGCTTAATGTTTCCAGTATTCATCTTTGCTGCAGCATTTATCAGTGTATTATTTCTTTTGTAACTAAATGACATTCCATTGTATGGATATGACATTTGGATGATGCATTCATCAGTTTATGGGCATTTGGGTTACTTTAGGGCTATTAGGAATAATTCTGACGGCTGGTGCTTTAGTTCGGTGGCATTATCCCTTCCTTGCAAGTGCAAGGTCCTGAGTTTGATCCACAGTACCACAAAAGGAAAAGAATAATTCTTATATGGACATCTGTGTATAAATTTCTGTATCGAGAGCCAGGGATTTAGCTCAGTGGTTCCAGCACCTGCGTTTCAAGCACAAGGTCTGGAGTTCAATCCCAGTAACCATATAAAACAATTCTGGGCATGGTGACTCACACCCACCAGCAATCAGTACCACATACCACAGTGCTGGTAATGGTGACAGATGCCTGTAATCTGAGCACTCCAGAGGCAGAGGCAGGAGGATTGCTGTGAATTTGAGGCTTGCCTGGTCTACAAAGTGAGCTCAGGGCCAGCCTGAACTACAAGTGAGACCCAGTTTCAAAATAAATAAATAAACATTAGTCTCCATTCCATTAGTTCTTATTGCATTAATTTTTACTTATTACGTTAGTCTCTGTTACATTAATTTATGTTCTGATTGTTATAATTTCCTCCCTGTACGAGCTTTGTATTTGACATGCTCTTCTTTTTCTAAGAGCTTGAGGGTCAACATTAGAGTTTTTATATGGGTTCACTATATTTTCCTAACATGGACATTCACTATGATGAATTTTCCTTGTAGAACTGCTTTCATAGTGTCTCATAAATTTTGGCATGTTGTATTGGGATTATCACTTAATTCCATGAACTGTTTAATTTATTCTGTGACTCATTGGTTGTTCAGGAGGGTGTTATTTAATTTCCATGTGTTTATGAACTTCTTTCATTTCTTTTGCTGTTGATCTCCAATTTCATTATGCTATGGTCTGATAATATGCAGGGGAATTCCTTTTCACTTACTTAAACATGTTCTACAAAGTAGCATGTGGTCTATTTTGGAGAATGTACTATGTGCAGGTGAGAAGAATATGTATTTTGATATTGTGGGTGGAACACTCTGATGACATCTATTAAATTCATTTGTTCAAAACTTTGATTGAGTTCTAATATTTCATTTTTAGTTTTTTTGTTTAGTTGATCTATCTATTGTGCTAATGCTGTGTTGAGATCCCCCACTACAATTCTATTAAGGCTTATTTTATTTTCATGTCTGTTAATATGTTTTATATAGTTGGGTGCAACAGTATTTGGTACATATATATTAATGATTATTATCACTTCCTCTTGAATTGTTCCTTTTACTAGGTTATAGTGTTCTTCTTTGCCTCTCTTAATTGAAATTCACTTGGTCTGCAAATAGAATAGCTATCTTGCTTTTATTCCAGGTTGCTGTCTTGTAAAGTAATTTTCCAACCTTTAATTTTAGTTAATATATTTTGTTTTGAATTAAATGTGTTTTATGTAAGTAGCATATTGTTAGAACTTGCTTCCTGATACATCTTGCCAGTCTATTTTTTATTGATGAATTGAGACCATTTACATTGATGGTTATAACTTATATGTGTTCACTTGTCCTTGTCATGATATATATCTGTTGTTAGTCTTTTTTTCCCTTTACTTTTAATTTCTTGCCTTTCCTGAGGAATTCATTCGCTTGGACTTCATGGAGTTGTGACCTTCATTGTCTTTTCCTAGGAAATTGTTTAGAATTTTTTGGAGTTCTGGTTTGGAATTCATGAAGTTCTTCAGGTGTTCTTTGTCATGAAAGTATCTTATTTTTTGAAAGGTAGTTTTTTAAGATACATCAATCTGGGTTAGATTTTCTTTTTTAGGCCTTGAAATACTTCACTCAAGGCTCTCCTTGACTTGCGGGTTTGTGTTGAGAAATCTATTGTGATTCTGGTGGGCTTTCCTTTGTATCTGATTTTTTTTTCTCTAACTACTTTTAATATTTTGTCCTTGTGTTGAATTTCTGGAGTCTTGACTATTGTATGCCTACGTATACATTTTTTTTCCCCATCATGACTAGGTAAAGTCCTATTTACTTCACTTATTTTTATATTACATTATTTTTCCCTGTTTGGGAAGTTTTTTGCAATTGCTTCTGTGAGTAATTTATGTGTTTTGTGCTATCTCCTGTTCATTCATTGACTCCAGTTAATCTTATTATTCTTTCCGGAATCATCTACTAGCTCTTGGATTGACTTCACTTGATCCTTTGCTATTTGTAAGAAATTTGTCTTTTCATGTTTGCTAATTACAATCTTGTCTTCTATATCTGAAATTCTGTCCTCACATTTACTTATTCTGCTGTGGAAACTTTCAATGGAATTTTTAATCTCTTGGATATTTGCTTGGTTGTGTTTCATGCTTTCTGTTTCTTTTCTATGTTAGATATTCGTGGTTTCCATCATTTTTCTCAGCTCCTCTATTTTAAAAAAAATCTGTATCTGCTCTACAGTTACTAATTATGTTTTTCATTATGGTCAGCATTTCTGTTGTTATCTGAGAAATTATTTCTGATTTCATTTTTTCCCATTGCCTCTTTCATCTGTTTTGTTACTTCCTTTGTTACCAGGGAGTCCAAGGGATTGATCTTCAAATTGCTCCTCCTTGTGGCTCCCTGAATTTGCCTTCAATGAGCTGGAAGTCTTGGTTTGCATCTTGTTTAGGTGTATTCTAATTTCTATTATTTTTTTTGTTGATGTTTTTGGTTTAATTCCTGGTTTCCTGGCTTGCTTACTGTGAATATCTTTATTGCTAGAGTTTAGAACTCTTACAGAATGGCTCCTTCTCAGACTGTTTTCCAGGTATAGCTGGTCTTTGGGTTTTGAGTCTATAGTTGCCCTTAGGCAATCTCAGTCTTGGTATGCCAGGAAGAACAACTGAATAGAACAGTCACGTCACTGCCCAAAGTAATACAATCAGCGTCAATAGTATCATGAAATAGCCTAGAAAATGACAAACCGTCCTAACTATTAATCTGCCATATTTAACCACATGAATTAAACTTGTAGTTATATTTCAAAAACTAGAACCAGCCAGAAATATGTTAGCAGTAAATGAGCCATTCAGTATGATGAATCTACCCTCTGTGGAGAAGACTTAAAAGGAGTTAGCAGGGAGAGAAATATTAGGAGAGGGAAAAGTTAGAAGTAGTCTAGAGAACACTAATAGATCATGCAAACTTTGGGAAACAGGTAAAGACAGGAGGAAAAGAGAGAAGCACAGAAGAAACCAAGAACAGAACCAACTAATAGCAATAGGATATCTGGAAACTGTATTTACTGCCCTATAAAAATAAGAACAATCAAGAAAAAACAAAACAGGAACAAGAGAGGAGAAAAACACAAGAAGAGAGAAAAGGAGAAAAGAAAAGAAAGAAAAAAAGATTTTTCAAGGCATGCCTCTGTTCTCATAAGTAAACAATGTGGGCTGATCCGAGTTGACTGATCTCAGTTCAGGCTGGCTTCTGGCTGTGGGGCTCATATCAAGCTCCCTGACCTTCTGTGGGTTTGAACTCTACAGCATTCTGCCGCAGGTTCAAGCCACCTGTCTCCCACAGTAAGTCGAGGTTCAGAAGGAGATGTTGGTTCCAACAACTCATCAACTCCTGTAGTCCGCTGCCTCATCTTTATTACAGTGACTCTCTTTGCTCTCTCCGTGGGCTTCAGTTCTCAACAACAAGCCTAAGAGAGGTGCTCTCTCTGCTGCTCCCCACAGCACCATCTTCCTGAGCTTAAAATGACGGTTTTTCTGTGCTCTGCCACGCAAGGTCTGGATCCCCACCTTGTGCTGCTCTCCCAGCAGGCATCTTATCTCCTGGTCCTTGCCCCACGTTGCTCACCCAGCTGGCTTCTCTTGGGGCTCCCTTTGTGGTTTTAATTTGCATTTCTCAAATGGCTAAATTGAGCATCATTTTATTAGGTTGTTGGCCTAATAATTTGTATGCCTTTTCTGGCTTCTTTCAGGACTGTTTTAGTTTTATTTTATTTTGTTTGTAGTTTAAGTAGGGAATAGCTTCCCACAGATTGTTTGATTTTCTTTGGTTTTTCAGAATTTGTGGCCTGGTGTCTATCATTCTCAAAAATTGTCACCCATCATTACATTAAATATTTCCTTGCATCCTTTCTTTTCTCTTCTTTGGTATTCTCATTACATACATGTCATGCCTTTTGCTATAGTTCTATAATTCTTGGATGTTCTTTTTCATTTTCTGTCTTTTTTCCCCTCTGATTTTCAGTTTGGGAAGTTTCCATCGGCATATATTCAAGTTCACTGATTCTTCTGTAGGCTGTGTCCAGCCGACTGATAAGCCATCAAAGGTACTATTTATTTCCATTGTGGTGTTTTTGATTTCTCACCTTGCCTTTTGTTTGTATCCTAGAGTTTCTTCTCTCTGATTGCATTATTCATCATTTCTCTTGTGCTCTCTACTTTTTCATTTGAGCCCTTAACATAGAACCGTAGTTACAAATGTGTAGTCTGAGAGTTACAAAATCTTTGCCATACATAGTCCTATTTTGCTGCTTGCTTTGTCTACCCAGATTTCTTTTTTCCCTTTTAGATAATATGTTGTTGAGACAATAATATGTTGTTTTACCTTTTATCAGATAAAAGGAAATGAGGTAGATTGACCACTAATGTGAGCTTTACACTATTTAGCTATGAACTAGCTGTGCTTACTCTTTGCTGTAGCCGTGGTGTTAGAAGTAAAATTTCCTCTTGTTTTTATCTTCCCTTTTGTCTTCAGGTTTTCCTAGGGTCTGCTTCTCAAATATGGCCTGAGGCTTGCAGTTCTTTTAAACTACATGTTTTTTGTTTGTTGCTAAGTAATTAGACTTGTTTTAATTTCCTCTTTGTATAAAGCAGTAGCCCTACGGTAGTGAGAAGATGTGAAGAGTAAGGGAAACACTCCATAGTCTTATGATGAGGTCTCAATCTTTAGTGAGTCTGTGTCCCCGGGCTCTTCTTCTTTTCTTTCTTTTGCTCTCTCTCTTTCTCCTTCCTTCCTCCCTCCCTCCCTCCCTCCCTCTTTTCCTTCTCTCCTTCTTTTCTTCTTTCCTTTTTGGTGCCAAGGATTGAACTCAGGACCTTGCACTTAACTTGCCAGGCAGGCACAGAGCCACTGAGCTACATCCCCACCTTCTGAGGCTCAGATTTTCAGTAGCACTTGCTAAATCCCCCATTTTTCTTATTGCATCTTACAGAGATAGCAAGCGCTAAATGGGGCTGAAGTTGAGTATTTCTTTCCCTTCCTTGTTCGAATTCATAAAACCCGAGTTGTTTAGGCCCTGGGAAAATAGTTCCCCTTGAGGACAGGCTGTGTTAAGGAGAACAGAGAGCTCAAGGGATATTTAGTTGATGCTGTTTCTGTCCCCCTACTGGAAGTATGAGGAAGTTTTCTCCAATGTTTTCATTGAGAACTTTGTAGAGTCCCAGTTCTTCTACCTCTTTTTTTAGTAAAACATTTATTGGTATATTTTAGATTTACACAGTGATAACACTCATCATAGGGAATTTGCGCCCGTACAAGATCTGTCCTGCCGCTTTGTTTCCATTTTTCCCTTCTGTTTTTACTTTTTTCTTGTCCTTTCCTTCCTTTTCCCTCTCCCTCCCTTGTTTCCCTTTCTGTTTGAACATTCTCTTCCCATTTCACATATCTATTATACATTTTAGTCCTTATTTCCACTTTTGGTTTCTCACACCAGAGAAACAATGAGGTGTTTAAACATTCGTGTCTGATTTATTTCTGTTAAGTGTATGGTCTTAGGGTGCATCCATTCAGCTATACATGTCTCAAGTTAATCATTTTTTATGGCAGAATTTAAAAACCACATCGTTGTTATCCATTGTTGGTTGATGGGCATTTGGGTTGCTTTCAAGATTTAGCTATTACAAACTGTGTCGCTATAAATATGAGTGTGCATATATTGCTATGGTCTGATGCTTTTAATTCTTTCAGAAAATGATGAAGAAAGGGAATAACTGGGTAAAATAGGACTTCTAGATTTACTTTTTTGAGGAATCTCCACACTGACTTCTACAGTGGTTGCATCAGTCTACACTCCTACTAACAGCGGAGGAGTGTTCTTCCCCCACCCTAGATGTTATTGATTGATTTCTTGATAGCAACCATTCTTCCTGGAGTGTGGTAGAATCTCAGCACTGTTTTAATTTGCATCTGTTAAAGAATACTTGTCCTGAAAAGTGTTTATTCATTTCATTTGCCCATTTTTGGATGGGGTCTTAAATTTGGAGGGGGAATCTGATTTTTTTGAGTGCTTTATATATTTGAGAGAATAGTCATTTGTCTGAGGAACAGCTGGTAAAAATTTTTTCCCACACTGTGGGTTGTCTCTTCACCCTGGTGGTGGTTTCTCTTGCTGTGCAAAAGCTTTTTTGTAAGATGAGATGCCAATTGTTGATTCTTTGTGATAGTTCCTTTGAAATCAGGGTTTTGTTCATAGTCTTTGCTACACTGATGTCTTTCAGCGTTCTACCTGTTCTATCTTCCAGCAGATTTAATGTTTCCGAGTTCTTACCAGACAAGAAATGAGCTGTACATCTTTAAAGAAATGTCTGCTCAAATCTTTTACTCATTTAAATTTTTTTCATTATTACATGTTTGCAGTACATAATGTTTACATTCCTGTGTGGAGCTGGTACGTGTACATAGCACATCTTAATTCCTTTCTTCATTACTTTCCCCTCCCCTTCCTTCTCTCCATCCATCTCTTGATCCCCTCCCCATATGAGAAAGTTCTCTCTCAACCTCCCATTATCATTTAAAAAACTGAGATCTATCATTTTGTTGTGCTGAAAGGATTCTTTTATTCTGGATACATCCAGTCTTTTAACATTAAAATGATTTGAGGTGGTTATTTTCAGATGCTTTGTAGGGGGTTGGAAAATTTCTTATTATTCCTTATTATTATTCCTTATTATTGTTTTATAATGAAAATATGTCAGATTTTTTTCAAATATTTTTTATGTGTGTACTGAGATGATCATGTAGTATCATTGTTTCTTTTAATAAAATATGTATTATACTATTTGATTTTAGGATAGTATACCTACCTTACTTTTCCAGAACAAACACTACTTAACATGGTATGTAATTATTATTTTTTTTATTGTCGTATTTTTTTTTGTGGTACCAGGGATTGAACTTGGACCCTTGTGCTAAAGTTAGGCATGGTACCACTTGAGCTAAATCCCCAACCCTTATAATTATTTTTATATGCTGTATGATTTGGTTTGATGGATTTTGTTAAAAATTTTGCCTGAGTATTCCAGAGGGATATTTTTATTTTCTTGTAATGTCTCTGTCGGTCTTAGTATCAGGGTAAAATTTGCACCATAAAAGGGTTACAGAACATTCATTTTAACTGCTTTAATTCATAGGTTTGTTTATCAGCTCAATCAGATTAGTATTGTCTTCATTTCACCCAACTAAGTCTTGTCTGAAATATGTAAAACACATAAAACTGACATTCAGTGGAGTTTGACTTAAACCTGCTGTGTAACAGATCTAATATTGAAAAAATTTTGGCAAAACAAAAACTAAACTAGGTCAAACTGAAACTAACTGAACTTTCAGAGAATCCATATAGCTGTGAAGCTAAAACAGCTAAGCTATCACTGCAAAAAGCTATTTGCAACCCTACTGTTATAAACTTTATACATCATTGGTAGAAACAT
>PVIR01036789.1:0-15568 GCA_004026965.1 Petromus typicus | reverse complement strand
TTGTGGTTCAGGCTGGCCCTGAGCTCAGCCTCAAACTCACATCACAGCAATTCTCCTGCCTCTGCCTCCCGAGTGCTGGGATTACAGGCGTGAGCCACCACGCCCGGCACTGTGGTATGTGGTACTGGTTGCTGCTGGGCGTGAGTCTCCATGCCCAGTATGGTATGTGGTTACCGGGGAATCGAACCCGGGCCCTTGCACTTGCAAGACAGGCGCCGGAACCACTGAGCTAACTCCCCAGCCCCCCCACGTTGACACTTTAATCACTCACTTTTGTTTTCCTCTGCTTCCAACCCAGTCATTTTATCTGATTTTCTTTCTCTTCTGTATATTTATGTGGACTTTTAATTGTTCATGAGGATTTTCTCCCAAGTCCTCCTTTGCCTGCCTTCACATCCATGTCCATTCAATATCCCCTGCAATGGCTGATCTTGATTGTTAGCCTGATGGCCTTGGAGCTGAGCAGAACGCACTTCTGAGCGTGTCCTGGCGGGTTGTGGCGTGAACTTCGGGACTATATCTCGTCCCTGGCACCTCTCTCTCTGGTATTTTCCCTCTCTGCTTTCCTGCTGCCGTGAGGTGAGCAGCTTTTCTCTGCCAAGCCCTTTTGCCATGATGTCTCTGACATGCCGCAGGCCTAAACACAATGGAGCAAATCCACCATCGCCTGAAACCTCCAAACTTGTGAGCCAAAATGAACATTTCCTCCTCTAAGGGTGGATGTCAGGTGTCAGGGATTTTGGCCTGGTGGTGAAAAGCTGACTAACTCCTCCCTAGGTGTCTCTTCTTGAATTTCCTCATGTACTTGTACTTCCTCCATGTTTTGGTGTTTTTATTTGCCTCAACTAGCAGGTGGTTTTGTCTGCTGTCATCCTCTACATCATCAATTCTGGGAGAGATTTTAAATGTTCTGTACTGGGGCGAGAGGTCACAGAAACAGGCAGTCAACAACAGAATAAAACCACACACATGCCTAATGCGAACTTAGCATGTATGATGTGTCAGACACGATTTTAAGCCCTCTTTATAGAAACTGCTTAGGTAATATTTTTGTCTTAGAAGTGAGGAAATAGGGGTACAGAGAAGCTAAATGGGTCACCCAAGGACACACAGTAGTGATTGTTTGGGTCAGAATTCTAGGCGGGGCTGTTCCTCATGCTCCCTGACTAAAGGTTGGTGGTTGGCAAGAAGATGATGAGAAAGTCACACACACATACACACATTCCCGAGCACACACACACTCCCCCTTTTCTCCTGCATAACCTTCCTTCCCCCATTGTCTTTGCCTCTCTGGAGAACCTGACATTTTCTTTACCCTCCAGGTCTCCCATTCAGGTTTCCTGTAGTTCTGCGACCTTCAACTCATTTTACTGTTATCTTTTCAGCTCACAGTAAGTACGTAAGGTACAGTAGAGGGAAGAGATTTTATCTAGCCCAGTGCAGTCTCAAGACTTGCAGAGAGCAAGCTGCACACTCTAAGCAGAGCAAACATGGTCGCCTGCTGCTTGGAACTACATTTCCCAGAATGCTACATGGCTTGAAACAACCTCATTTGGCCTCCTTGTTTTGCCACCTCCCAGACCTAGCTGCTGGAGTCTCCTAAAGTAGCAGGTTCCCCTTCCTGGCTTGGCTGTACTTCCATATCCCCTTCCTCACTTTGCTGCTGAAAACTCACTCCAGCATCTTTTCAAAAGCGTCTGTCCCCATCCTTTCCTTAACTTACTTAGTGCATAAATGCAGTGGTGAAGGAGCTAGAAAGTAATACCTAAGGTAATTAGGAATAATGTCCTGGAGAGAGAATTTTATAAAATGAGTTGTTATGGGCTGAGGATTTTTTTTTTATGAGACAGGGTCTCGCTTTGTGGTTCAGGCTGGCCCTGAGCTCAGCCTCAAACTCACATCACAGCAATCCTCCTGCCTCTGCCTCCCGAGTGCTGGAATTACAGGCATAAGCCACCACACCCAGCACTGTGGCATGTGGTACTGGTTGCTGCTGGGTGTGAGTCTCCACACCTAGTATTGTTATATGGTTACCGGGATTGAACCTGCGTCCTTGCACTTGCAAGACAGGTGCCCGAACAACTGAGCTATATCCCCGGCCCCCTGGGCTGAGGATTTAGCTCAGTGATTCCAGCATCTGCCTGAAAAGCACAAGGTCCAAAGTTCAATCCTGGTACCACATATCACAATGCCAGGCATGATGGCTCACGCCTGTAGTCCCAGCACTCAGGAAGCAGAGGCAGGAGCATTGCTGTGAGTTTGAGGCTAGCCTGGGCTACTACATAGAGAGTTCATGGCCACCTGAACTACAAAATGAGACCTTGTCTCAAAAAACTGAAAAAAAAGAAAAAAGAAAAAAAATCTAGATTCCACAGATGAGATGTTATTTCTCTGTATTACTAAATACTAGGCAAAATGAAATGAACTGAAATTAGAGAAGGAGGAGTTTCAATTATCTAGTTCAAAAGTGAAAAGCAAATGCTTATAATAGAGGAGTTATTTATCTTATAAGGAATTATTTAGATAAAATTCTTTCTGGTAAATACCACAGAGGTAGATGTAATGGCTTTGGGGTGTGTGTGTGTGTGTGTGTGTGTGTGTGTGTGTGTGTGTGTGTGTGTGTTTGAGACAGGGTCTTGCTTTGTAGTTCAGGCTGGACCCAAACTCACTATGTAGCCCAGGCTAGCCTCTAACTCACAGCAATCCTTCTGCCTCTGCCTCCTGAGTGCTGGAATTACAGGTGTGTGCCACCACACCCAGCACTGTGATCTAGGGTTATGGGGGATCGAACTCAGGACCTTGCGCTTGCCAGGCAGACGCTGGACCACTGAACTAAATCTAGGGCCTCTTATAGTTTTATTTTTCTTTTGAGACAGAGTCTCACTGTGTAGCCCAGGCTGGCCCTGAACTCTGATCTTTCTGCCTCAGCCTCTCCGGTGCTGGGATTCCAGTGTGTCCCACTACTCCCATATCCTCAGTGGCACCCTGAGGCATTGTGCACCAGTTTTTAAAGATCCTTGTCATGTTATTTCCTTTGGACTCTGAGATGCTTCCTCTCCCTTTCTCACTGCTGCTGTCATTTCTCCTCCTGCTGCCACATCTTGTCATCTGTTCTGTGGTGAACGGCACTCCCCTGCACCTTGAACCTGCTTCGGGCTGAGCTTCTCTTCCAGAGCTGCGGGGCCACCACACAGGGCTGGGGGATAGTTCTTTAAGAATCGAGTTGGTGCATATTTTTGGTCGGAGGAGATGGCGTGGCCTCCCAATAACATGGGTCTAATGTCTGTGATGTTTCGATGAAAGAGAACAGCCTCCTTCATGGGCGCCAGCCCTCTGCTTGACACCTGCTCATACGTTTGACCATCAGGCCAGGAACAGAGAGGGCTGCGGGCCAGAGAAATAGCCAGAAAGGTTTCACCGGCTCCTGAGTAGAGAAGATAGCGTGTAGGGAATGCACAGCCCTCACAGTTAGATTTTTGAAGGTTTTTCTTGTTTTCATTTTTTGGATTTTTGAGAAGTCTAGTGGATTGCCTGTCTTGTGGTGTCAGCAAAGTTTCTTAGCCTTTTCAAGTTGACTGCATTCCTGACCATAGTATTCGGCTCAAAAAGACTAAGCAGCGAGTTATAGAAAACCATCCATTGTTCTAAATTCTTCTGCTGCTTGAGATCTCTAATCCAGAAATGTGAAATCTAAAATGCTCCAGAATGTGAAGCTTTGGAGTGTTTCAGAGTTTGGAGCATTTTGCATTTCAGATATTTGGGTGAGGGAAGTTCAGCTGATGAAGTTTACGCAAATATATCCTATGTGAAAAACTGAAACATTTCAGGTGCGACACATTTTGATAAGGGAGGTTGGATCTGTCTTCTTAGTTTTTTTTTTAAATAAGATAAAATGGGAAAGGGAAAAGTGATGTATTCTATATTTATAACTGTTGGGAAAATATGTACCTCCAATGACCAGGATATACAATGCTACCTTTTTCCCTTTAATTTTAATTTAGGGAGTGAAATTAAAATTTTGTAAGACATTTTGGTCTGTTTTCTACTTAACATGAACATAAATCAATCACTCATTCCAGCTAAGGGTGATGGCGCATGTCTGTAATCCCTGCATTTGGTAGGCAGAAGCAGGAAGATTGCCTGGGCTACATAATGGGCAATGTGGTGAGATACTGTCTAAAACAAACAAATAAACAAAAATCATTGATTCCTTTTATCTAAAAACAATTTTCACTGTATAGAGAAAGGTACCTTTAAGTGTACATACTAATTTTAGGGTATTCCCAAAATTTCCTTATTTTTAAGAAATAACACATTTTTTATAATTTACCATCTTCAACGAAAGTAAGATCTTCAAAGGGAAGTGTCAGATTTATTGATGTTTTATATTCTGAGTCTACTGGAATAGCAGCAGGAGTTGGGAGCAGATTGAGGAAAACATAAGTGGTGGGAGAGTGGGATTCTGAGGTTCAGTGGGCTGAGGATGAGGCTTGAACAGTGACCATGGGACCAAGTACCTGTTCTTTTCTGCTCACCGTATGACCTTACACAAGTCACTTCAAGTTTCTGGATCTCGGTATCTTTCAAATGGAGGAAACAGTGTGGACCGTCTGGGGTTCCAAAGAAAATTTGGAAACGCATTGAGAATTACGGAATCCTACAAAAACGAAGCATCATCACTCTCATTTCTCTCATGAGCCAGCTAGATCCACGAGTGCTGTATAAGCTGGGAGCAGGATGCTGTTGTCCCTTCTGTGGATACTTTCCAGGTCTGAGTTGGTCTTCCTGAGCTGTGAAAGGGTGTGAGGTGAGGCTGAAACCGGAAGAAGGTGCTAGAAGAGGATGAGGGGGAAGTGTGGTTGGAATGGAAAAGGGGTCACACTATCAATGCTGACTCTCTCATTCTCACAGATCTTAATCTTTTTAATCCTTACCTTGCTGAGGTTTTGTGTGGTTTGGGGGCTGGATTTGGAGTAGAGGTGACAAAGAAGAAAAAAGGGAAATGGGTCATTCCTTTTCAGAATCTCACCATTTCTGAGGCAAAAGTCAAGGTGGAATTAAGTTCCTGGATGCTGATTTGTCCTTGCATTGACCCTTTAGCTTGTCTTCTGGGCCTCACGTTCCTCATTTGTAAAATGGAGCCGATTCTGTATTTTCCTGCGGGTCTGGAGGACCTGATGTCTTAGATCCACCTGCCAGTGAAAAATGATATGCAGGACGTCCTGAGGGCTCCTGGAGGGTGAGGTCTGTTTCTCCTTGGGTGCTTTTCCTGGTGGGGAGGTCAGAGCTCACCACTCACATCCGTGCCAGTTTCTAGGCTTGTTGTGCTCTGGTACAGGCGCGGACGCCCGCACGGGCAGATGCTCCTGGTGAATACATGCACGGCACTTTCAGCAGAACCTTGTATTTCCTCAGCACTGGAGCAGCCTGTTCTGCTCTTTCCCGGAGGCCGCCGCTGTGCCGATTGATCTCCTTCCCCAGCTGCCCGGCGCAGACAGCCTATCCCAGGCTGCCGAGTGAAGCAGCCAAGAAGAGGAAGCTGTAGTCCCTGAAAGCTGATCGGCCTGTCCCTGCTGGGCAGGAAACCTAGAGTGATGAATGGGGCCGGATGAAGTCATCCCGCTCCTCCAATCAGGCTGCTCCGACCGAGCCCGGGGCCTCTGCAGATCCAGCCAGGCTGCTGGCTGCTGTCATGTACCTTTAGACAGAGGCTGTGAGTCTCTGGGAGTGGAGTGGGGGGTTGAGGAGTGCCCGCTGCTGGCTCCTGTGTAGGCCTCAGTCAGTCTGAATGTTATTGCAAGGTGAGTGGCTACACCGGGCGAACTCCTCTCCCTCCGCATCCTCCACCTCGCTCCGCCAGCTGGCTCTGTGGCTCCCGCCCTCCTCAGACAGCACCCTCTGCTCCTATCTGAGTGCCCGCACCCCCTCAAGGTTCTCACACTGCCCCCACCCCCCACCCCCAGCGCCAGCCCTTTCCCTTCCTGCTACCTCAGCACCTGCCCAGCTACCGCCAGCCCAGGCAGCCTCTGCCCACGGACGCCCCTCTTCCTGACCTATGGGTACCAGCCAGCAGCTATGGGAGGACAGGGCCTCTGCGCCTGCGCCCTCTCCCCCAGCAGGGGGAGCCTGCTGCCACCCATGCCTTCCCCTGGGAAGAAAAGTTCCAGGCGAGGGGACAGGCCCCTGACTCTGCCTCCTGGGTGCCCTAGGAACATAGTCCTCTGAGTTAACCAGGCTCTGTCCCACAACGGAGCATGCCCTGGGGCCTTCTGGGGGAGACACAGTTCTACTCGCCTGGCCTTCCGGGAGGGGGCTCTGGCCTTTCTGGGAGGACGTTTGTGACTCTGCTTTTCTCTCTGGATGGTGCTGCTGCTCCTTAGGCCAAGCAGGGATCATGGAGCCGGCTGACATGGCGACAGCAAAGGTAGGATGGAAATGCTGCCGGCCGCACTGTGCGTAAGTGGCTTTGCTTGGCGAGTTCTGCCTTTGGTTCACCTTTCTCTCCCCTCCTTGCCCTTGACCCAGAGTCAGAGTGGAGGGTAATGAGCGAGGCGGAGAGTTCAGGGCGGGTGAAGGTGGGCTCTGCCAGCCCCGCCGCCTCTGTGCCTAGAAATCTGAGTGGGTGGGTAGAGGGAGAGTCAGGAGGGGACGGCCTGTGGCTTTGGTCACCACTCCCTTCTGTGTCTGCTTCTCTAGCTTTTTCCTCCTTTTTTAGTCACCTGGCTCCTTTCTGTCCTCTGTCCCCTCCCTGCATTGCAGCACTCTCACGACCATCTGTGTCACCTCCACACCCCGTCCCCTTCGGTCCGCTCCCCTCCCTTGGCCTGTGGTGTGAGGGTGGGTGGGGCTGGCGTGGGATGGACAGGGAGCCCCAGAGCCACCTCTCATCCTGCAGCAGATGTTGGCTCGGGGTTAATGAGGAGTTGCTATCTCAGTGGCAGATGCTGCCGCTGTCCCCTCCCACGGCTCCTCGATGCCCCAATGGCAGATCCGGCCTGGCTGCTGGGAACAGTACCTGGGTGCGGTGCCTGGGTACCATGCCAGTGTGCCCCATGGGCACGCTAGAGGGCGATCCTGAGGTGGCTGTGCAGTGCTCCTCAATCCTGCTCACAATTGGGAAATTTGTTTTTCTGTGTATTGTCCCAAACAAGGATCTAGAGCCATTGGAGTGGATAGGGCTGCTAAGGGGGCTACAGCGGCACCAGCCCCGGCCCCTGTGTGTGGAAGACACCTGTGGTCCCGGCAGGACCCTCAGCCCTGGCTGGGGGTTGGCTTGCTGGCCAGATGGCAGGGTCTCCTTTCTCTCAGAGATGGAAGAGTCGAAGAGGCTCAGACTTCGGGAGCAGGTGGGGTACGCTGTGTTGTGTGTGAGAGAGAGTGAGGCAGGAGCCACAGCCGCCAGAGCACTGCGGGTGGCGAGATGCTGTCCTACTGGGTAGTACAGGTGGATGGGAAGAACAGCTTCTTGCCCCACCCCCACGTGCTGGGTGATTGGTTCCAAGTGACTTACCTCTCGAGCAGCTCAGCTTCTCATCCTCACGAGGCTGGGAATTATGCACATCTGTTGTTTTATCCAATGTAGACGTGTCACCTATTTGAGGAAAAAAGCCAGGCACAGGAATTTAAGAGAGCGCAGGTTTCCTTGGAGTTTTTCTCTTCTCTTTGTCCCCATCTCTCTGTCTGTCCCTCTCTTGCTTTGCGCACAGGATGGTTGAAAGTGCTGGTTCCCCGGGGCAGTGCGTGCTGGTGGCCCCTGGAGCAGCATCTGTGACTGTTCAGATCCAGTGCAATTTGGTGCAATTTGCTGTTGTGTTGTGACGCTGGTGCCTGAGATGTGTGCAAAGCAGGGCCTGCAGGCTGCTAGCTCAGTGTAGTATGTTACTTGTTCTCTATCTCCTGACCCTCGGGGAGTGGCTATGGTGAGTGCGGGGCCCAGTGTGGTGCTGGGTGTGGTTTGGGGCATCAGGCAGTTTGGTGGTTAGTTTGGAGAGGAGCTTCTCTGTTGGCACTTGGATGTGGAGTTAGAAAGCGACATCTCCCCCTTGGTTCTGACTGCAGACTGTCTCATCAAGTCTGTGTGGTTAGACCTGCAGTGGGATCGTTTCAGTAGCATTTGCCTTTAGGACCTTGACCATAGGACAAACTTGGTTCTAGACACTGATGCCATTGTCTTCTTGGCAGAGAGTTTAGTTTAGGCATTTCCTGTCTGGGCCTATGACCCATCAAGGACTCTGGGTAAGCTTCGTGAAGCTTGTGAACCTTTTCTATCTGTAGGCCAAGTTTTGGACAGTTTGTGTCTTCGTTTTTCCAGAGAAAGTGTCTGTAGCTTTCATCTGCTCTCCAGAAAGCTTAGAACTCAGAATTTAAGAGCTTTTGATCCAAAATACTCCCATAAAGAGTCTGTCTGCATAGCCCAGGTACAAAGCCAAAGCCAAGGTACCATGACAGACTGTGTTGACCAGGTGTGCTAGTTGGCGCACACCTGTTAGCTCAGCTATTTGGGAGGCTGTGGCAGGAGGATTACAAGTTTGAGGCCATTCTAGGCAACTTTGTGAGAATCCATCTCAAACTAAATCAAAAGGGCTGAGGATGTAGCTTAGTGATCCAGTGCCCTTGGGTTCATAAATAAACAGACCAGATGTGGTGACACACAACCTATAATCCCAGCATTCTGGCAGGCTGAGGCAGGATTGCAACTTGAAACTCAGCTTGGGGAACTTGTGAGACTTTGTGAGACCTTGTCTTGAAATAAAAATAATAGCAAAGGTTGATAATACAGCTCAATGCAGAGGCCTTTAGTTCAACCCCCAGTACTGCGTAGATAAACAGCCTGTATGTTGTGGCTGACTTTATGAATCCCTAAGAACGTGTAAAAGCAGCTGAATGGTTAATAAAAATTCTTGTTGGACTCACTAGTCCGCCATTTACATCATTTAGATAGCATTTAAACATTTCTAAATGCCTAAATATATGTAAATGCATACGGCTTACCTAAGCATTTCCCCTTTTGTTTCTGAGATATTGCTTCTGAAATTTCCTTTTGCCTCAGTATATTGGCTGAAGTCACCACAGATGAATTAACTTTTGGTAGAGATGCGGTTGGCCTTGATGACAGTACTTCTTTTTTTAGGTTTTTTTTTTTTTTGGAGACAGGGTCTCACTTTGTGGTTCAGGCTGGCCCTGAGCTCAGCCTCAAACTCACATCACAATCCTCCTGCCTCTGCCTCCCGAGTGCTGCTGGGATTACAGGCGTGAGCCACCATGCCCGGCACTGTAGTATGTGGTACTGGTTGCTGCTGGGGTGTGGGTCTCCACACCCAGTATTGTTATGTGGTTACCGGGGAATCAACCTGGGCCCTTGCGCTTGCAAGACAGGCGCCGGAACCACTGAGCTAACTCCCCGGCCCTTGATGACAGTACTTCTTATGAGATGCTGCTTGGTTCTTGGAGAAGGGCTTCTTGGGCATGACTTCATTTCCAGGAACCTGGCTTTTGGGGCTCTTATTTCTGCATCGTGTAGTGCCGCTTGGTTTTTGTCCTCTAAGGTTGTATTTTCCAGCTGGGACTATCTGCTATCCTGACCTGACTGTTATGACACACAGATGACACATTGTGTCCTCAAATTTTTTTTTATCTCTGACTTGAGATAAGAGGTTGGGACCATTTATTAATCCATCACTCAATGAATGCTTATTAAATCATATGTCAACTTTATGCCAGTTGGGAGTTAGGTGCGGAGGACTTAGACTTCGGATTGCATATAATCGCTGTGAACAGGTGCTCATAGGTTCTTGGAGGAGACAGACAAGTAAACAAATTATGGCAGCTCAGATAATCAGGGTCGCAAGAGAAGTGCCAGCCACCAGGGAAGCACAAAAGAATGATCTGACTGGGAGGCCAGGAAGGGCTTTGTCAAAGAAATGACATTGGAACTGAGAATGTCTCAGGTCTACCAGAGAGGACAGCTGATCCAGCGATGATTTGGTTTTGGATGTATCTGGAACGTGGACACTGTCGCTTTTCCTGGCTTTGTAAACTGGAGTTAGCTATCTTGACCTGTTCAGGTCTCCACCTCCCGTTTGTAATGAGGGTATCACTGACTCTAGAGTCACCCCAAGGACTGGGATGATGGGAGATGTCAGGCCCGCTGTAGAGGCACACTGAGTGGCAGCTTGGATGTCAAGGCCCACTGTGGACAGGAGAGTGGGATAGCAGTGGCAGAGTCTAGGCCACTACAAGGGGTTTGGTGACTCTGTGGCTTAGATGCCTGTGGAAGAGGGAGGGAGACAAGGCTAGAAACATAAGCAGTAATGTGAAATGTCGTGAGACCCTTGTACAGGACTGTGACTGTGTTCACGCTCAGGCAGAAGGATCACAAGTTCAAGCCCAGCCTGAGCCACTTAGTGAGACCGTGGCTTAAAGTAAAAATAAAAATGAAAATAAAAGGGTTGGGGGATGGAGATCAGTGAGAAACCCCAGAGTTCATCCTCAGCAGCCCGCTTTCCTCCAAGAGATGTCATCAGGTCTGCTTTTGAGAAGTTACTCTCTCTGCTTTCTTTTTCTCTTTCCCCTTCTTTCTCTCTTCCTTCCTTCCTTGCTTGCTTCCTTCTTCTCTTCCTTTTTTCCTTCCTCCTTTCTCCCTCTTTCATTCTCTCTCTCCGTTTCCCTCTTCCCTCTCTCTCTCCATCTCTCTCTCTCCAGAGTCTCACTATATAGTCTAGTCTGATCTTGAACTCTGAGCCCAAACTGGCCTCAGATTTGATGTACTCCTCCTGCCTCAGCTTCCCAAATACTAGAATAATAGGCATACGTTACCATATCTAGCCCCCCAAAATACTGTCTAAGGTAGACAAGTACAAGAATTTCTTCATTTTGCTACATCTCTGACATTTTTTTCTACAAGCCTGTCTTTCTCTCTTAGCCTGTGAGCTCCTACAAGATAGAGATTGTGGCCAGGTGTGGTGGCTCACGCCTGTAATCCCAGCACTTGGGAGGCAGAAGCAGGAGGATTGCTATGAGTTCAAGGCTGAGTTCAGGACTAGCATGAACTACAAAGCGAGACACTGTCTCAAAAGATAGAGATTGTGCATTTTTCTTATTTAGTCTACAGTAACCTGGCATCTAGCATTTTTCTTGGTATATGATAGATGCTCAGTAATGTTTGTTTAACAGACAGACAAATCAGAGGATAAGTACAGTTGTTAATTGAAAGATGAGAATTGAAAGCAAGTGAAAACTGTTAGGAGATGAATTCTACCCAAATTTTGGCCAGATTATTGACATGACTTAGCACCTAATTAATTAGGAGGTGGCAAAGGAAGTGTCTAGGATATGTCCTCAGTTCCAGAATAGGTGGCCGGGTACTTGGTGGTACTGTTCATTGAGACAGGCGCAGGAGGTCAGAGTCAGGAAGTATAAGGAGAAAAGGAGTGGTGTTGTGCGTGCTGTCTTCCATGCCCTTGAGACATAATATGCTGTCCAGGAAAACTGAAAGTCTGTCTGAGCGAGCAGAGTGGTAGTAGATTTACTCTGTACTGAGGAGTTGGCAGCATATCCCAGGGTGTTCTTAAAATGTTCAAGACTAGATTCAGTAAGAACTTCTGTGACCCAGAGGATCATCTGCAGATGAGGGAAGAGCATCCCGGGAGGCTCTGCAGATGACCCTGTCCTGTGGAGTATAGCAAGAGATCTTAGAACTGAGAAAGCAATCCACCTGGTGAAAATTGGGAGACTGGTCCAGAATACCAGATAATTATTTTACCTGTAAAATGTAACCAAATGAAACTAAAACATAAAACTATCACCACCATCCTTATATTAAAAATATATATATATTTTGAGACAAAGTTTAAAGATACACTATCAAAAACCGAAAACTGTCTTTCTTTTTCTTTCTTCCTTTCTCTCTCTCTTGCTTTCATTTATTTCTTAAGCACTCCAGGCTGGCCTTGAACTTGTGGAAATCTCCACAAGTTGCTTCAGTCTCCAGAGTGCTGAGATTACAGGCATGAGTCCCCATGCCTGGCTGAAAATAACTGTATGTTTAGACTTCTGAAACATACCACATTATCCTAATTTCTTCCAGTAAAAACACTGTCATGGTGGCCCTGGGCCATTAAAGGTGGTCAGTATCTTAGTGGGGAAGAGCATAGGGACATTTGCCAAATAGCACTGTTCACAAGACAGCTGGAAACTGGACTCCTTTATAACTCATGATATGCTAGGCTCCAGTTGGTTGTGATGTCAGAAAAAACAGTGGCTATCGTGGCCTAAAAAGCCTCTAAGCATTTTTCCCTCAACCTTACATTGCTCATGTACTAGTGTCGTGATGGGAGAAAATTGAATTTTTCAGAATCCAACTCATTTGATGTGGTCTGCTCCATCCAAATAGACTGGTGTTTATGGGCAATGACAGTAGCAATATGTTTGGAAAGCACTATTTCTGGACACCTGTCAGGCTAATAAGGAAGTTCTTATCTCCATAAAGGAGGATGGCAAATATCAGATCCTTTTTCTGGCTGATGCTTTTATATTAAGACCAAACTAATCAAGAATAATTATCATCGACAGATTTGGTGTAGGTTAGCTGAGAATATTTACCATTACTTGTCAGCTTATAAAATTAGCATAGCATAATGATTGCAAACCTATGTTCATTTTGAAAGACAGAGGAAATATGTCTTCATTAGATGTACCTCTCTTACTAGATTCTGAGTTTCTAAAGATAAGGAGGATGTTTGATTTAATTTTTGAAATATAAATCTTATTTCTTGTATCATGAACATATAGCACAATAAATCTTGTTATTATTGAATAAGTAGTTGACTGATCTAGCAAGTATTACACACACAAAGGATACAAAAATGTCACCAGCCAAATAGGAAAAATTAGAAACAGTCTAGACAAGTAGACCTGGATGCAAAGAAGTAGAGTCTATGGTTCTTAGAGTTTATAATGGTGGCTTCCTGATGTTGGAAATAAACATAACAATGTTTCAAATGTATTGAGCACTTATTACATCAGGTGTTATTGGCTCCTCTGGACAAACTGATAGGTTGTTGTTAACATTATGCTTTTTATAGATGAGGAAGTCAGGCTTAGAGAAGTGAAGTAGCTCGCTCAAGGTCGCATAGCTATTAAACATGATTTGAACCCAAGTCTAATTCCAGAAGGCTAAACCGCAAGGCACAGCTCTGGGACTGGTGTCAGGCCCTAGAGCACGTAAGAATGCAGCTTTCCTGGAGTTGCAGTAGGAGCCAGCCTCTTCCCTGCCAACAATAGATCCCTGCTGTGTCCTTGGTCGGGAGACAAACTGTTAGAAGTGCTCAATTCATCTTTTTATTTTTTCCCCCTGGCAGTGTTCATATATAACTAGTTGGAAGGAGAAATCCCCACACAGTGGGTGGGGAGCAGGAAGCAGCTGGCTGTGGGTGTTGGGTGCTCCCTTCCTGCAGGGAGAGAACCTGAGTGTGTGAGCACCTTCAGGGTTGCTTACCCTGGACTTCTCCCGAGAATAAGCTGGGGCGGGGGCAGGAAGCTGCCTGCGTCTCCTTTGGCAGGAGAGGTGTTTCCTTTGCTGCTCCTGTTATCAGATTAAGGAGTGGAAGCAGACAGCATCCCCAGCGAAGGTGCGTGTGTCTTTCCCGATGGTAGAAGGGCTGCCCTGCGGAAGAGGCCCGGATCCAGGACAGCTGATAGACAAGGCAGACACAGAAACATCACGGAGCAGGTGGGCAGGGAGCCCGGAGTGGTCTGTACGGAAAGTGGGGCTGGGGGGGCGTGGGATTTAGAGGAGCTGGGATTTCTGTTGCCTGCTGGAGAAAGGCCCAGGGAGACTCTGGTCCCATCACCAGGCAGAAGTCTCCTTGGAACAGGAGTGTGGAGAGCTACTTAAACAGTGGGGAGAACACTGGGTTGGGTCCTGCACTGAGAAGTGGACTGTGGGGAGATGATTACTGTTTACCACATGGCAAAGCAGGAGATTCCCAGGCCCTGGGGCCGCACTCTTATGGGCCTCGGTGTGCGCTTGCCTTTTGCCTTGTCTTTTTACCAATGATGGCATCCCTCAGTGAACCACCAGTGTTCAAAAAAAAAAATCCACCAAAGTTCAAAGAGTGCAGTATCTGCATCCTGCCATCCACCTTCTCCCATGTGTGTCAAAGCACCTCTGGATTGTTTATGATATAAGTGCGATGTAAATAGTGGTGAGACTGTGTGACTTAGGGATCAGTGACAGGAGAAAGGTGTGTGCATGACCCTTACAGACGCCATTTAAAAAGACACTTTCTGCTGTGGGTCATTCCGAGTGTGCAGAGCCCGTGGACGTGGGATGCACAGATCTCGGCAGCCATCCCAGGGCCAGTGGTGGCTGGTAGTGTCAAGAAGAGGACTTGACTTCTTTGACTCTCTGATTCCTCCCCTGTTTAGTGTTCTCTAGCATCTACTGGGTAGCTGTGGAAATCACGGGCCATAGCACGTGTGACCACCTGACCACGTGACACTCTCTGTCCCATCCACAGGGTGCCCCCTTCCTGGAGGCAGCAGGAAGCCGATCCGAGTTTGGCTTTGGCTTTGCTCACCCTGTTGCCTGGAGGAACATTCTGGATCAGCAGATTTCGAAGGAAGGGCAGAGGAGGCTGAAAGCAAGACCGAATTCTGTCTGTTCCCTCTTCCGTTTTTTATACTCCCATGTCCTAAGTAAATCCATGGAGTCACAGAGGCCCAAGAAATCTAGAAACAAGAGGACTGCTTGCCGTACCTATCAGCCTGTCAGCGGCCACCCTGGCTGTCAGGGTGGCGCAGCACTGTCGCCTTGAGTTGGAGAGGCTGGAGGGCAGGCATGTGCACCGCCCGGGGAGAAGGGTGAGAGGGCGGGGCTGGCTCCGAAAGCTCCAAGCTGGGAGCTGACACAGATGAACAGACCAGAAGGCAAGGCCAGTGCCTGCAGCCTACGCTGTCACCCCAGAGCCTGTGACTAATAGTGGCCGCGGGTGGGGAGAGGAGGGTGCTGAGGAGGAGGGGACAGGAAAATGGCGGGGAGCACCTGATCCGTGCGGCCCGGCCATCTGCTGGCCCTCACACGCAGCCCTGTGGACTGCACCTCCAAGTCAGGAAGAGTGGCTATGGGTTGAGGCGCTAGGGGAGGAGGTGGGGGCTTGTGCTTGCGTTGGAATGGAGTGTTGGGGCTGTGCCCTCCCGAGCTGCTCCTCACTCATTCGCTTCCTGACCTCCAAAACGCTCCTTAAATATAACACTCTCCGCGCCTGATGACTCCCCTGCCTGAGCTGGAGCTTTTGATTCCCAGCATGTGACTGCAGCTCTGCCCCAGTTTTGCAGCAAGGAGGGACATACTGCCCTGCCCTGCTGCCTCGGCTTGGCTGCCTCCAGGGAAGGGGCGGAGGAGAGCTGCAGACCTGGAAGGAGAGCCTGAGGGATCCTGCATCCATTTTCTGCTCCAGATCCGAGCCAGAGGCTTTCAGTGACCTCTCAAGGTTGCGGGGAGGCCGGAGCCCTCTGGTGGGAAGCACCCACCTGGGGTGCTGGGAGTAAGAAGGGGGCTGAATTCTCC
>PVIR01036788.1:0-15582 GCA_004026965.1 Petromus typicus | reverse complement strand
AAACTTACTGCCAACATCATATTCAGTGGGTAAAAATTGAAAACTTTTCCTCTAAAATCAGGAAAAAGACAAGGATGTCCACTTCACCACTTTTGTTCAATATAGTATTTTAGCCATAGTGGGCCGGGGATTTGGCTCAGTAGTTCCAGCGCCTGTCCTGCGAGCGCAAGGACCTGGGTTTGATTCCCAGTAACCACATACAATGCTGGGTTTGGAGACTCACGCCCACCATCAATTTTTACCACATACTACAGTGCCAGGTATGGTGGCTCATGCCTGTAATCCCAGCACTCCTGAGGCAGAGGCAGGAGGATTGCTATAATGTGAGTTTGAGGCTGAGCTCAGGGCCAGCCTGAACTCCGAAGTGAGACCCTGTCTCAAAAAAAAAAAAAAAAAAAAAATTTAGCCATAGTAATTAGGCAAGAGAAAGAAATAAAAGCAATACATGAAGGAAAGGAAGCAGTCAAACTATCCTTATCCACAGAAAGCATGATCTGAGAAGCTCCAAAAGAGTCCTGGAACTAATAGACAAATTCAAAATAACAGTCTACAAAATAACACATTAATCGATAATATTCCTGTACCCCAAAAATCAACCCAGAGACAAATTAGGAAAATCATACCATTCAAAATAGCTTCAAAAAAAATTAACTACCTAACATAACCAAGGAAGTAAAAGACCTCTGTAGAAAAAACTATAATACTCTGAAAAAGGGGATCAAAAAGGTACAATATCAGAAAATGATACAATATACCCTATTCCTAGATAAGCAGAATCAATATAGTCAAAATTGCCACACATTCAGAACTGATACAGAGATTTAGTATAATGTCAAAGTACCAACAACATTCCTTACAGAACTAGAGAAATTTATCCTAAAATTTATATGAAACCAAAAGAGACCCAGAATAGCACATGAAATCCTGGGCAACAAGAGCAAAGCAGGGGGCATCACAATCCCCACCTTTAAGTTATATTACAAATCTGCAGTATAACAATGCCAAACAAATACAGACATGGATTATATGGAGCAGAGTAGAACATGCTGAAACAACCCAAGACATTTAGCCATCTGATCTTTGACAGATGAGTCAGCATACGGTGGAAGAATAGCCTTGTGAACAGATGATGCTCAGAAAACTGGCTGTCCACATGGAGAAGGTTGAGTCTGGATCCACATCTCTCCCCATGTCCTAAACTAAAATCCAAGAGGGTCAAAAAATCTAAACTCGAATAGAAACATGTCATCTGCTAGAAAATAAAATAAGTCTTGAAGAAGTAGGCATCCACAGAATTTCTGAACAAAGCCCAAGGTCTATAACATAAAGAATCAACACAGGATCACATCTAATTAAAAGCTACACAACAAAGGAAGCAGCAGTGTAAAGAGACAACCTACAGTATGGGAAGAAAACTGATAGTAGTTATTTCTCTTAGAACTAATACCCAAAGTATTTTAACAGCTCAAAAAATAAAAGACTCAGTCAAAAAAATAGAGAACTGAAAGGAATGGACACTTCTCACAAGAAGTGTATAAATGGCCAATAAATACATGAAAAAATATTCAGTATATCTGACCATAGATTTTGCCTCACTCCAGAAAGTAATGACAAATGCTGGTGAAGCTGCACTGAACAAGGAACCCTTTTATATTGTTGGTGGAAATGTAACTAATAATCACTATGGAAATCAGTACGAGATTCCTAAAAAAACTGAAACTAGAAATTCCATCCAGTCTAGGCATTCCCCCTTCTAGGAATCCTCCCCAAAGAGTTGAAACATCATGCCACAGTGTTACATTCATCCCAATGTTTTATAGCATCACAACTCAATATTTAAATCTTGGAGGCTGCCTATTTGTCTATCAACAGATGAATAAGTAAAATGTAGATTTATACACAGTGGAGTACCATATCATAAAAGAATAAATTTGAATCACTTGTAAGAAAATGGATGCACTTTGAAGGCCATAATATTAAGTGAAATAAATCAGATACATGTTAAATGTCTCATGGTTTCTCTTATATGAGAAATCCAATGTATATATAAGTTAAGAGGCTAACTAAAAGATAATAGGAAATGGGGTGGGAAGGAAACCAACAGGGAGGGAGGAGGAGAGAGGGAAAAAAAGGAGAAGTAAAAAGAATTAAGGTTTGTTATGTACATCTACCAACTCCTCATCATGATTGTTATTATATTCTACAAATGTACTAATTTAAAAGAAGATGTAGGGCCTGGGATGTAAATGAATTATAGAGTGCTTGCCTAGAATGTACAAGGTCTCAGATTTTACCCACAACATTGTAAAAATTTAATAAGTTATGATACAAAGACAATGTTTCTAATCTTAGTTTTGACTATAAAGAAATAATCTTTTTTAAGCTTGAGTTTTTATTTTAATATCTGTTATTGAATCAACTGGTTATTTGTGAAAGCCATCGTAATGTAATATAGTGTTCCTAAATTCAGCTATTCATATACCATCTTCATGATTTACCATAGCCATATATTACTTACATTATTTTCTATTTTTCTTTAAATTATTCTCCTTTTTAAATAAAATGAAGCATAAAGAATAACTCACTATTACATATCAGAAAGAAATTTTAGTTCCTACAAATAAAAGAACACATAAGTATACACACTAAATTAAATACATAGAACCCTAAGGTGATAAGTATTTCTTTTCGTACTTCCAGAAATCATCTCAAAATATTTCTAGTGCGTGTATGCCACACATTCCTAAATAATAATGTTAGCATATAGTCACTACACAGACTGGGTTCAAATCCTAATCCCCATTAACTGACGTGAATGAGCACGAAGAGTTTTCTGTCTTCAAAGTCAGCTTGATAATGATTTTGCTCTTAGAAGCCTTGTTGAGAGGGCTAAATAATGCCAGGAACCAGGTCCTGCTGTGTAGTAGACCAGTAATTGCTGGTCCTTACTCATTCTTCTTGTTGTTATCTTAATCCTCAGACGTCTTCATTATCTGGCAGTAGTCATCCTAAACAAGATACACCACTCAAGAAAGAAGTTTTTAAAAATGGTGATATAAATGTAGACTTTAGTCAACTAAAACTTCATGATAAGGGTTAGTATACAAGTGTGTGATTTGTGTAGTTAAATAATGAAAACAAATAGTGTTTAAAAATGTTCCTAATGTTCATCAGTTTTGTTAAATATTATCCTTCCGAAAAAAATAATTAATTTTAATGAAGTAAAGAGCTATGCCTCTGTTTTAATTTCTTTAAAGAGAGTCATTCTTATGGTACAGAAAGATAATACATATATTATCCTATGCTATAATTCAGAGAGTTAAACATCAAGTCAGAGGGTTAAACATCACACATAAGTCAGCTCATTGTGTTCAATATCTTAGATCGTGGAAATGGCCTTGAAGTCAGCGAAGACTGGTTTGATGCAAAAGAAAGCATAACAGAAGTTGACTCCTCAGGAATACAAGAAAATCAAATACAGAGTGACAGATGGAATCCAAAGTTTATAGCAGGTTGGTTCTTAAGAATTTATTGAGAAATTCTAATACACATTATTTAAAAATAGTGTTGGCCTGTTTCTTTGTTGATCTGGGAGACTTGGTTATATTTTATTCCTGTCTATGGATTTTCTTTATGCATATAAAAAATTGAGAAAATTGGCTGACTGGAGGTCAGTTTTTTAAAGAGCAAATCAGTATTAAATGTTTGTTTCTGTTTCAAAAAACTGCTTAAAGCTTAGGTCCAGGATTTAGTTAGCAGATAGCCCGTTGCATTATTTCTTTCTTCCTAAAGCTGCCTTTGTACTCCTTCCGGGCATGCTTTTCTTGTCAGTCATTTTGTCAGGGGCAGTTTTATGGACGCCAAATCAGTGTCTTCATTTCCATCAGGAAACCAACTTGTGTTAATCTGTCAACTTTGTGTTCTCAAGGAAAACTATTTGGTTTTCTTTACTTCAATGATTTCATCTTATTTAAGGAATGTTTTCACCTTCAGATAGTCTTTAATTCACCTAGCATCTGTAATTATGCTCTTTTTCCATGACTATTTGAACTAGAGCTTTCCCATTAAGCTAAGTTTTCCATTCCTTTTTTGTTTGTTTTTTTGAGACAAAATATGACTAGGCCACTCAGATCTGTGCTTAAATTTCTTCCTTTCCTCAGCCTCCTAGCGTCATTTCTTCCTGGGATTACAGGTGTGCACCACAATGCCCATTTCCCTTCTGTCATTTCTATTTTTTGGGGGGGGATGGGTTGGATAGGGTCTCGCTTTGTAGTTCAGGCTGGCCCTGAGCTCAGCCTCAAACTCACATCACAGCAATCCTCCTGCCTCTGCCTCCGAAGTGCTGGGATTACAGGTGTGAGCCACCACGCCCGGCACTGTGGTATGTGGTACTGGTTGCTGCTGGGCATGAGTCTCCACGCCCAGTATGGTATGTGGTTATCGAGGATCGAACCCCGGTCTTTGCGCTTGCAAGACAGGTGCCAGAACCACTGAGCTAAATCCCCGGCCCTCTTTCATTTCTTTTTAAAGTTTTCCTACTGCTGTTTCTAATGATATTTATGCTACCTTTCTTTATTTATCTACCTATTTCTGTGGATGTTTTTAACAGTAGCAGATTTATTGATATTTTTACCAGCTTATAAAACAAATGCTTATTAAGAATTTTTTAAATGAAATATAATGAAATTAAAATTACTTGGCTTCTGGGGCCGGGGAGTTAGCTCAGTGGTTCCAGCGCCTGTCTTGCAAGCGCAAGGGCCTGGGTTCAATTCCCCGGTAACCACATACCATACTGGGCGTGGAGACTCATGCCCAGCAGCAACCAGTACCACATACCACAGTGCCGGGCGTGGTGGCTCACGCCTGTAATCCCAGCACTCGGGAGGCAGAGGCAGGAGGATTGCTGTGATGTGAGTTGGAGGCTGAGCTCAGGGGCAGCCTAAACCACAAAGCGAGACCCTGTCTCAAAAAACCTAAAAAAAAAAAAAAAATTACTTGGCTTCTCTAGCCAGTAATAACTTCTCAGAGTGACCATTCTTTTATGCATCTTTTTGTGTGTGTATGTATGTTTAGTACACTTACATAAAATAATTATCATTTAGTTTTAGTGTAACCATTTTTCCTCTCCTTGGATTGTTTTTCTCCGCCATCCCTTCTCATGTGCTCTGTATTTTGCATACCAGCTGTACTGGCTGCCTCCCTGTGCTCTTATGTTAGCATTGGCTCCTTGAAATGAGGCAGCACTGCCACATCCAGTGCTCAGCTCACGGGGCCTTCAGGAGACATTTTTACTGGACTAGTAAAAGAGGAGGAAATGGTTAGAATGTACGTTTTCTGCCCTTTTTGCTATAATTCTACTCCCTCCAAGGTAGCTTCTAAATGATAAAAATGGTTTCATTGTTTTCTCTTTAGGACATATTAATATTCAAACAGATCAACAAATGAAGTAAGTTAATGAAGAAGATTAGGTATTCTTCTACCTCGAGATAAGAGATTGTGCCTGACTCTAGTGCTACCATTTACTAGATTTCTGACCAAAATTCTTTAGGTCTCAATATCCACATTAGTAAAATGAAAAAAACAGTAACCATCTCATGAAATAGCTGTGAGAATTACATGACATGATATAAATGAAGCAGTTGGCATATTAGCAGGAGCATGAGAAGCATTCAGTAAGTGCTTGACAGCTCCTTCTCTTCCTCTTCCTTTCTCCTCCTTTTTCTATTATTTAATGAAAAAATTTACACATCTCCCATTATGTTAACATAAAAAATTATGAAACAAACCCTACTCTAAGAATTAATTTTGCAAATATTTGTGTCCCCAGCCCCAAAAGTAATTTCAGTCTCAATTCAGTGAATCTTTCTTAATTTTGATTTTTATACCAGATTGTTTTCACAGCAGAGACCATGAAAATGCAGTCTCAGAATTTTGAATATTATTACTAAACAAGAAATGTCTATAAATTGTGATTTACAGGATTACACTGTTCCTTGTCTCCTTTTCTCTCTGTGTGCCCTTACTACATCACAGAACTACATACGTTCTGTTGACTTTCATCAGATGCAAAGGTTTTGCTTTGATTGAACTGGGCCCTTGTGCTTGCAAGGCAGGTGCCAGAACCACTGAGCTAAATCCCCTGGCTCTGCAAAGGTTTTTCTTGAAAGGCTCTTTCCTCAGCAGAGGAATGTGTGCAGAGAATTTTCTGACCACTACCAATGATAAATTTTTTTATGTCCAGGAGACTTAGCATCAACCAATCCAACTCTCTATTTTTAAGATGATATACTTATGACCCAGAAGCCTTAAAGTCATATTTCAGGCTATTGTCTTTAGTCTGTTGCTGATAAATAAATTTTGCAATTGAGGAAAACAATTGTGAAGTACTAAAAATTCATAATTTTTCTTAAAAATAACAGTATAGTATGTCATTTCTTTTTTATGCTGTTCTATATACAGAAGTGAAGAATGTTGAACCCTCACAAAGAGATAAAGGTGTTTTGATACATGTTGGTGGTCTCTGCCCTTCAGAATCTGAGGTATGCCAGGATTTCTTGGTGGGGCTTCATTTTCAAATGCACTAATTATTTATATCATTATTATCTCTTCTACCTTTCAGTTTTTTTTTTAATTTCTGTTGTAGGCTGATATGAGGTCTTACTTCCAGAAAGACCAAGTTTCTGAAATTTCAATTTGTGATTCTTCTTCTAACTGCAGGTATGTTTCTCGGATTTAGTAGTGCATTGCTGTGTGTCTGCTGTGCACCAGAGCTCCCCTAGTAGACATCAGCTGCAGTGGTGACCAAGCTGAGCGCCTCCTCCCCAGAGATCCCAGGCTCATAGAGGGCGACATGCAGTAGCTGTAGCCATTGGTGCTGTTCTTCCCTACAGCTTTGTCTCTGATTACTTTTTGACTTCATTGCGGCCTGTTAGGAGGGTTACTGATTTTGTGCCCTTTATCTTATCACATACCAATTCACAAGGGAAGCAGAGTGCTTTCGTTAAGAAAATGGGCTCTAAAATATGTGAATTTGGTTCAGCTTCCAGTTCTATCAATAACTTGATGAATGAATTTAAGTAAATTACTTATCTATCTTTCCATATTTCAGCCTTTTCATCTGTCAACTATTAATGATAATATTGTCTTTATCCTACTGTTACAAAACTTAAAGTTAAATACACTAGAATTTAAGCTTGACGTGTTGCAGGTACTCAAAAGGTTTTAAATTTTATTATTTCTGACTTGAATTTTTAGGTAAATGGCTATATCATCTATATATAGTGACTTCCAATGTATATGTTGTTACTCTCTGTGACATTGCCAAGTTATTCAAAAAAAGCAAATAAAAATTATGATAATTTAATAGAAATGGCTTTACTGTTTTATCATTTGAAAATGTGGCTATTTACTTTACACATAAAGGCATTTTTCAATTTTATTTGTAGTTGGTATTGAAATTTATTAAATGTGTCAATTTATCTTAAATGGAGCTTAAGATTATATGCTTTTTTAATTTGATCTATTGATGTTTGATGTTAATATATTTCACAATACTAAAATATTACCTTGTTGAATTTCCCTTTTTAAAAACTTTGTTTTTTTCTTCTTACTTAAACTGTCACGTTTTGTGTGAAAATTCAGAAAATGTAGTAAAACACAATGAAGTTATAAAGTTTTACTCATAGTCCCATCATTCAAAATAGCTGCTTTTTAGTTGGTACACAGCTTTCCCTGGATTCTGCCAGAGACTGTTTAGTTATTAAGGATAGTTCTTGCCTAGCTTTTTCCCAGTTTTATAATTGAAATTCTGATCATGTTTTTTAACTTTTTTTGGTATGTTTTTCTGCTACAAGGTTATTGAAGATATTCAGATAAATGTTTTTCTTTTTACTTTGAGCCATCTGGAGTTTGTGTTTATATATAACCATTAAGATTTATAATATGGATAACCAGTTGTCCCTAGACCATAATCCTATATGAACTTAGATATGTTATGTGCATTACCAGTTTCCTGCAAGAAATGTGAAGTATTGTGTGCCCCAAACATTTATTTAAAAATACTAAAAAAAAAAAAGGTGAAACAGGGCTGGGGTTTTAGTTCAGTGGTTCCAGCGTCTACCTGGCAATGAAGTCCGGAGTTCGGTCTCCCATAACCACATACCACAATGCCAGGTAGCACAATGCTGGTGAATCACGCCTGTAAGCCCAGCACTGATAACCACATACCAAAATACGGGCATGGTGGCTCACACCTGTAATCCCAGCACTTGAGAGGTGGAGGCAGGAGGACTGCTGTGATTTCCAAGGCTGGTGTGGGCTACATAATGAGTTTAGGGCCAGCCTGGACCACAAAAGCAAGACCCTGTCTCAAAAAAAAGAAAAAAGCACTGAAACATTAAGTTTTAATATGAAATTAATAAGATGAAATTGTTTTAAATGTTTACTATTTATTTCCCATCCTTAATTTGTTTTGTATTCCATTATTCTGAATATTTTTATTCCAAAATAAAGATATCTGTAACCTCTGTTTATTTATTTTTGGTTTTTCCACACAAGGTCATGCTATGTACCCAGGCTGGCCTTGAACTCCCAGCGATCCTGCCTCAGCCCCCAAAGTACTGGGAATACAGGCAAGCACCACTACACCCAGCAGTATCCTTTTTATTTTTAAGAGCAGTTATTCTTGTGAAAAATGTATTTAACTAATAATTAGAAAGTTAAGTTTAAGGTAAAGTTGTTGATGAACTTTTCGGCCCTGTGTTTGTATACTATAGATTCGCATCTCTTGCTTTTAAGAAAAATAGTGATACAAAGATGGCTGTGGAAGAAATGAATGGGGTGGAAATAAATGGAAAATCAGTAAACGTGCGGCATGTTAAAATTCATGGAGAATGCACATCACCACTTTCCTTAAAAAAAAGTTTAAATAATTTGGAAAAAAATACCAACAAAGAAATCTACCCAGGCTCCTCTGTTTCTAGACTGCCCAGAACTAGACCAAGGCAGATGGTATCTGAACAAGACAGTGAGCTTTCACCTGTGGACCAGGTTAGTTTCTTTTTTTTTTTTTTTTTTGGGGGGGGGGCGGTTTTGAGACAGGGTTTCGCTTTGTGGTTCAGGCTGGCCCTGAGCTCAGCCTCCAACTCACATCACAAGCCTCCTGCCTCTGCCTCCCGAGTGCTGGGATTACAGGCGTGAGCCACCACGCCCTGCACTGTGGTATGTGGTTACTGGTTGCTGCTGGGCGTGAGTCTCCACGTCCAGTATGGTATGTGGTTACTGGGGAATTGAACCCAGGCCCTTGCGCTTGCAAGACAGGCGCCGGAACCACTGAGCTAACTCCCTGGCCTCAGGTTAGTTTCTTGATTTATCTTAGAAGTGGTCTCATACATGCCATGCTCTTATGAGCGCCTGTGTAGGATAAGTTACTCTCATACCAGCAATGTTGACATAGCGATGAGCACATGAGCCAGAACTGGAGTTCTGTTGTTCTTGCTGTTGTATTGTTACCTTATTGGGAACTGAACCTGGGCCTTCTCATATGCTCAGCAAACTTTTCAGTGGAGTAATTTACATCCAGTGTCTCAATTTATCTGATTGCTTCTCTCCTTTGTCCTAATATTCTGACTTCCTTTTCTTTTTTGTAATTCAGGCTGGCCCTGAGCTCAGCCTCAAACTCATATCACGGCAATCCTCCCGCCTCTGCCTCCTGAGTGCTGGGATTACAGGCGTGAGCCACCGCACCCAGCACTGTGGTATGTGGTACTGGTTGCTGCTGGGTGTGAGTCTCCACACCCAGTATAGTATATGGTTACTAGGGGATCAAACCCGGGTCCTTGCACTTGCAAGACAGGCACCAGGACCACTGAGCTAAATCCCCAGCCCCTGACTTCCATTTTTAAACTATTCTTTTCATTGTCTCTAGTCATGACTCCCATCCTTTTAAAAAGATCTTTTCCTTTCATCCATTACACTCCCATGTGTAGGATGGGTTTTAAACCACAATATGGAGGTAAGAAAGCAGCATACATTTAGCGTGTAGGCAGCCTGAGATGGAGGTTTGGGGGACCTTATCTCTTCCCTTATCTCCCATGTGGTACGTGTGGTTGCTTCCTCTGCATCTTTCTGTGCTCCTTCTGCTTCTCTGCCTGCCATTTTCCTGTGCTGTGACTGTTTTCTCTCCCTTGCTTGCTTTGTTTTGCTTCATTCTAACTCTGTAGTGTCTGCCTAACTCTGTCAAGTCCATGTGATCATTTGAGTCACTCATTTGCTGTCTGTGCCAATTCCACATTTTTTAGGCAGGAGGCTGACTCGACCCAGCCTGTGGTTTTGGTGTTTAGCTTCTCAGGAGACAACATTCTTGGTCCAGTCAGCTGTGGTCAAGGTCATGAGTGTGCCAAAGACAAAGGGACCCCTCTGAGCTTCAGGAAGGAGTGTGTTATCTTACAGTGGGTAGACAGGGAACCTTCCAGTTACCACCATTCCAAGTTCTCTCATCATTCTAGCAGCTCTTTGTACCTTCTTGTCTCCTATTTTTAACAATTATTTATTCTATCATTCATTTAGGATGCCAAGAAGAATTGTAAACAGATTGAATCTGCTGAGTTATTACCAAAAATACCTATTCAGTTCATACCTCCAAATCCATTGAACCTTCGTAGCTTTACCAAGATCATAAAGAGACTGGCTGAACTGCATCCAGAAGTCAGCCGGTAATAACTGAAATTATGTTTTAAATAATTTTAAGCTTTTCTATAACAAAATAGTTCTCTTTAGTAATTTAGTAATTTCAGAACATGTTACTTTTGAGAAGGGGAATGCTGATGTATGTTTTCCTTTCGCATAGAGACCATATTATAAATGCTCTTCAGGAAGTGAGAATGAATCATAAAGGTTTTCTGAACGGCTTATCTATCAGTACTATCGTGGAAATGACTTCATCTGTTTTGAAAAACTCTACTTCTGATTAGGAATGAAAAAAGCAATAAAAAGGTAAAGTAGTCATATTCTTTTATGTTTAAACATTGTAAGTTATTTTACTCTCATATAAAAAGGACAATTTTAAGTGAAAATACTAGTATAAAATAATATTAAATTATAAAATAATATCATTAAGGTTAAAAACTACCAATGTAAAGTCAGCTACTCCAAAATTTACTGACTTAAGCAACATTTATCATCTCAGTTTGCAGATCAGGACACAGAATGGCTTAACAGGGTGGTTTAGCTGAGGGTCTCATATGTTGGCAGCCAGATGGCAGCCTGCCTGGTTCTCCAGAGATTTGACCGAAGGGAGGATTTCCTCCTCCAGTGGCTCACTAGATGACGCCCAGCGGGAGGCTTCAGCTTCTTACCAGTGGGTCTTTCTTCCTGAAGGCTTCTTGGATAGCTTTACATGCTGGCAGGTAGCTAAGTCACTATGTTCAGATCAGTAATGGGGGTGGGTTGAGTGCTTTCTCTTAAATGAATATTAAAGGATTTTTGTATATGTTACATATTTTTAAAATTTTTATAGATCAATTTAGAATTTCTTTCCTCAAAATAATGTATTAGAAGTTCTGTTTCCAGTTGCAGGTGTCTAGGTAATTTGAACAAACTCTCCATGAGAACAGGTAGGAAAACTGAATAAATGTAAAAAATAGCCTTCGGAAACACTGAAAAGTTGTCAAGATTATGATTAATTACTGGGGCAGGGTACTGAGATGATGAGAGAAAGATCAGAGAAATATGCCTAGTTTTTTAGGCCAGTTTCCCTCCAGTGTTAACCACAGAGGAGCAGCCAGGAGGAGCTTGAGGGACTCTTGGTAGCACCACAGCCAGGGGAATGGGAACTTGATAAACTTCTAGCAGTAGGAATAAATCTGAAGCTCATCTCATCAAGAAGCAGAACCTGTTTTCCTACCACTTTGAATCTGGGCCAGCTTTTTGACTTGCTTTGACAGGTTATACTGTTTCCAGAAGGCCTTGATCACTCTCAGAAGTTTATTGCATTCATGTGTGGAAGCCCAGACAGCCTGCCAAAGGGCAAGAAGCTATGTGGAAGATAGCCAAGGCAGTCTAGCCTGTAGCTGTCTACCTCTGTACACATGAGAGACTAGCATAGGTCAGCAGAGCAACCTCCCTGGTCTGGCATCTGTCCACAGATGCATGAGAGAACCCATCCAGGATAATAAGAATCACCTACAGGAATCAACCCATGGTTCACTAGCAGTGTTAAGGGTAAATAGGTGCCTCTTATTTTAAGTTAATAAGTTCTGAAGAGGGCTTATTACACAGTAAAAACTAGATGTACTATGTTCAAGGACACAAAAAATAAAACTAAGAATTTTAGTTTGATAATTAAAACATCTTAAAAGTGAAAATTCCATTTATTAGTCAGCTTTCCTGTGGCTAGAAATGAATACTCAATACTCATGGCTTAAAAGGTAAAGAAGTTAATTTGGCCCCTGGTTTCAGAGGATTCAGTCCATGGTGGGCTGGCTCCCGGGCAGGAACATCATGGCAGAAGGGTGTAGCATAACAGATCTGTTTAGTTCATGGTGGTCCTGAAGCAGAGAGATTGAAGAGCATCAGAGAAGAAAGGGGCCAGGAGCCAGATTCAGATCGCAAGGGCATGCCTCCATGACTCATGCACACACACCCAGAAGTGTGCTTATTACTCTCCTGGGCGACTCCCAAGCCCCTCAGGTTGACAGTCCACCTTCACTGTTACATTTCATTAATGAAAAATAAAGTAACTGAACGAAATAACTATAGGCTCTGTAGCAGATTAGACAAACAGTTGAAATGATCATTAAAAAAAGTTGGATATATAGGCACAGACCTGTGATCTCAGAACACAGGGAGCTGAGGCAACAGCATGGTGAGTTTGAGGCCAGCCCGGACTATAAAGTAGGTTCCCAGCTGGCCGGGATTACTGTACTTAAAAATAAATAAATAAATAAATAAATAAATAGCAAGAAAGAAAGACAAAAAAGAAACTATGGCTTAAAATACAGGGAATTAAATTGAAAACAAGAATAGTAAAAGATGTAAGATACAGTGAGAAAGTCTATTATTTGTGTAACAAGACAAAAGAATAAGAAAGTAGAGCATATGTAGTATTTCAGAAGAAATAATGGCTGATGAAAAATAACATTAGTGTACCAGAGAAAACCACTTGAAAATGATAATAAAAAATCCGTAAAACAGCCATCTTACCTTGAAAATATAAATTTAAGGGCTAAGTGAAATTAAAGGCACAAAAGGACAAATGCTGTGAATCCACTTACCTAAGATACCTGGAGTAGTCAGACTGATGAAGCAGGAAGTACAGTGGTGGTCATCAGAGAATGGGTGAAGGGAGAATGTAGTATTCAGTTTAAAGTCAAGAAGGTGAATGTACCCTGAAGACTGATGGCAGTGATAGGGTTTACGTGTGTACTGAGGTGTGCAATTCAAGTGGTACGTCTGATGTATATTTTATCACAGTAAGAAAAGGGACATAATTCCCATGATCATATAAGGGGAAGTATATGGACTAATGAAATATAGTTTAAAAGTAGGTTAAAAAGGAAAATAAAAATATACAAAAAACAGTTAGGATATGTAAAAAGTACATGATGATTAAAAACCCACTTTTTCATTAAGTATAAATGTAAATTAACTAAAAAACTTAGATCACCAGAATAGAATTTTAAAAACAAACTACAGTATGTGCTATATCTTGACATGGGTCAAATATTAGGATATCAAAAGAAAAAGCATAGAAAAAGAAGTGAGTGTACTTTATTAACACTAAACAAGGTAAACTTTAAGCCAATAAAATTTTTTTGGTACTGGGGATTGAACTCAGGACCTTGCACTTACAAGGCAGGAGCTGGAATCACTGAGCTAAATCCCCAGCCCAAACCAATAAAATTGTTAAGAGAAAAATGCTTAATGTACCTGAAATAAATTATAATTTTAAATTTGAATATATCTATTAAAATACCTTCAAAATATATAGAGTAAATGTTTCCAGAACTTACAGTCTACATTTATGGTGGGAGATTTTTAACATACCTCCCTAACTGATTGAAGACACAGACAAAACACACACACACACACACACACACACACACACACACACACACACACTCACTCACTCACTCACCTAGCAATAACATTGAACATTTGAACTACTTTAATAATCAACTTCATTTATTGAACATATGTAAATAGAACATAATAACAAGGACTGCAAATTAAAGACTCTCCAGGTCCCTTGAACCTTTACAAAGAATGAATATATATTAGACTATAAAGTAAGTCTCAACAAGCACTAATGAACTGAAAAAACGAGCACTTTTCTCTGACTACAGCACCAATCACTTCAGAGTCAGTCACAGAAAGAAAAGTAAGAAAAACCATGTTGGAAATCTGCTTCTGAATACCTAATGAGTGAAGGAGGTCGTGATGAAAATGAGAATATATGCTTTAGGGAGTAAAAATGAAAACAGTCCACACTGAGCTTGAGAGATGCAGCTAGTGTTGTGCTCACTGACATGAATGGAACCAAATGGCTGTGTCATAAAAGAAAACTACTGTAATCTAATGACCAAGTATATAACTCCAGAAATTTGGGGAAAGATAACAGGGCCCAAAGGAACTATACAAAAAGAAATATTGAAGTGTAGAAAGTCATAAAGTATAGAAATAAAAACAGACATACAAGCCAGGCATGGTGGCACTTGCCTATTTTTCTACCACTTGAAATCCTGAGGCTGGAGGATCACTTAAACCCAGATGCTGGATATTAGTCTGGGCAACACCACTAGACTTTCTCTCAAAAAGTAAAGAAAACAAAGAACAGACATAGAAGAAGTATGGACAAAACCAAAAATTTATTCTTAAATGTAATAGCATTTCTTTCATGTCAGTTCCTATTGATAAAATCCTATTGATAAGTATGAATGCATATTAAATGATATGTGATGAAGCTTACGAAAAAAGATGAAAAGCCACAAATAACCAAAATGAGGAACTTTTTTTCAAGAAAGGAGCATCAATACCGACTTTATAGATGTGGAAAATATAATAAGATATTATTGTAAATTTTAATACATTTACAGTTTTAGATTACATGGGCAAATTTTAAAGAAAATTCAAACTAACAGAAATGGCACTAGAATATATTATGAATACAACCATCTTATATTTATTTTTAAAAATCTTTTCATAAACAAAAACCCACAAAATAAAACTCAAACTAATGGGTTTATTGATGAGTTCTCTCAAATATTTAAAGAAAAACCCAATCTTAAGATCTTCCAGAGTAACCAGCAGTCTTAACATCAACACTGAAAAGAGGACTCACAAAAATGAAGGATAATGAGGTCAATCTCGAACATAAATGCAAAATTCCTAAATAAAATATTAGTAAACTGAATACAATAATCTGAAAAAAAATAATTCTTTATGGCTAAATTGACTAGTCCAGGAATCAAAGTTGATCTAACATTTGAAAATGAAGGAAATTCACTGTATGAATAAAGATGAAAAATGATCTACCTGGTGATTTCAGTAGATGCAGAAATAGTTAATGAAATTTACCACTGTACA
>PVIR01036787.1:0-15550 GCA_004026965.1 Petromus typicus | reverse complement strand
CATAACAATACTGGGTGTGGAGACCCACGCCCAGCAGCAACCAGTACCACATACCACAGTGCTGGGCGTGGTGGCTCACGCCTGTAATCCCAGCACTCGGGAGGCTGAGGCAGGAGGATTGTGATGTGAGTTTGAGGCTGAGCTCAGGGCCAGCCTGAACCACAAAGCGAGACCCTGTCTCAAAAAACCTAAAAAAAAAGAATAGACGACATGATTGGAAAATAAGACGGACATGTAAGTATTTGTTACACAAAAGACACATTGCTGTTCACACCCGTGTCATGTAGCATGAGAAAGGAGGCTTGCAGTGCGTGGACCTCCAGACTTCCGAGCCTTCTAGCCATGGTACCAGGGCGCATCAGCAAACTCCCTCTGCACCTGGGCGAGCTTGCTTGAATGCTTCACCTACATCTTGATTTTGGAGCATTTATATTAATTTTACTCGTACTCCGCTGCACTAAGAGAAGTGAGCACATTTTAAACTTTTCTGTGAGGGTTTCACTTCTTTCCGCAGGAGCGGAGGGCTGCGACTCTGCCGTAAGGCGGCAGCCAGGCTCATGGTTCCGTCATTCTGTCCTCTCTGTCTGTTCCTGCTGCTAGAACCAAATATCTGAACCAGGACATTCATAAAACTGCAAAGTGACTTCTCTAGCTCTGGAAGCTCAGCAGCCCAGGATGAAGATGTGGCGGCTGGCGAGGGCAGCTCTGGGTGCCTTGCTGTGTTGTCCTCTGGAGATGGGCGGTGCCCTCACACGGTGGGTGGACAGACAGAAGGACGTCATGTGGCCTCGCTGTGCATCCAGCCTCCACACCCTCCAGGCCCCCGTGGCTGCAGCTCCTCACACATCGCCTTCAGCACGTGTCCCCATACAGGCTTGGAAGGGATGATTTCAGACCGAATATGCAGCTTCTCAGCCCCTCGGATGGTGTTAAAGATAAGGCTTCAGGTATTACTCAGACGCTTGCGACTGGGCCCTCTGCTGTCCCTTTGCAGTTAGTCTTGTCAGTTTGCATTTGTGATCAGAGACACAACTCTGGAAACTGCTCGATTTGCCAACAGGAGCTAATTCCTCGGCAGAGAAAGCAGACACAACAGTAAACATCAGCAACTGCCCCGTGGAGTCACATAAATAAACCTAGTGATTCTTAACTCCGTGCAACTCGCGCCAGCAGAGACAACAGGAAACGAGGGCATGTGCGGTGGGCCGCCTCTTGGGCTCTGGAGCAGCCAGGACAGGGATTGGTTTTCCTTTCTACTCTGGCTGATCCTTGCCTTCTTAATAAAATGCCCCAGGTTCACGCTGCTGGCCAGAGCCTGGCGTCTGCTGCTGCCCAGCGATCACAGGCTAGAAACAGCGTGTGTCTCAGACCTGATGCACACTGGGCACCGCACTGCAGGGCAGAAGTGAGCTGGGATGAAGAGGACCGTGAAGGCCAAGAGAGGAAGTGAACTATGCCAGGTGCCAGGACAGCACCGGCTCTGGATACATCCCGGGCACCACTGCACGGTCCTTTCAGGAAGCGAAGCTTATCACTGACTGTGGGTACACCACAGTTTGAAAGAGAGAGCTCGTCAGCTTGATGAGAAATGAAAGAACGAGGTGGCAGCAGCTGGAGAAGCCTGTTGAGAAAGGAGGGCTGAGCCATTTGCAGAAATTCTTAACAGTTTTGCTCAGAGTAGGGCTCACAGGTGCAAAAATGGCAGCTAACTAAGGGATGCACACTGTGTGCCCAGCACTATGCTACAAATATACACACCCAAGTTGTGTGTGTGTGTGTGAGAGAGAGAGAGAGAGAGAGAGAGAGAAACTAGAAGTGGAACCCAGGGTCTTCACACCAAGCTGCCTCTCTGGTCTTCATTAATTTTGTATTGGTGAGTAGAAAGGTTGCAGTCTTCCTGACTCACCCTCAAGTGCTGCAATTATAGAGTGCACCACCATGCCCTGCATGAGTGTTTTAGAAAGACGAAGTCCCCAAAATGCTACCCGACTGAAAGGAGAGCTGTGGGGTTTTTCCTCCTTTCCTCTTGTTCTTCTCTCTGTGGACCGGACATTCCGGAGATCACTGTAGTTTTGCATCTCCAAACCAAATGACACATGCTCTGGTCTCGGCTAACAACAGTGTTCTGCCGGGTGTCTTAGAACATGCCTGTAATTCCACTCTCGGGAGGCTGAGGCAGGAGGCCCCCCCATGAGTTTGAGGCCATCCTGGGCTATATAGCGAGACCCTGTCCCAAAAAAACTGCAGCCTTCTGTCCCTCATCATTTCTACATGGCTCTGGGGGTGGAACTCCCTGCAGAAGCCTTGTGATCACCACACTCCTGTGAGGGCCGCAGCTTGGTTGGGTAAAATTAAAACCCACAGCAAACCAGACTCTTAACGATGCTGATGTTGCTTGAGCAGCTGAAGCCCCACATCACTCCCGGAAGGTGCCACCGTGGATGTGTTCATGCCACCCCTAGCTGGGTCCTCCCTGAACCTTCCTGTGAGTGCCTCTCCTCTTAGGTCCAAAGTGCACTCCTTATCTCTGTGGTGTGAACTGTGGTTCCCGATGAGAGGTAGAAAGGTGTCCTTACGCCCAGGGACCAGAAGATAAGTGGCAGCCAGACCAGGAACCCTGCTACTGGGGGAGAAATACCTTGGGTGCTTGGCTGTTGATGTTTTCAAATATTCGCCAGATATTTCCTTACAACTTATACCAAAGCCTTCCCCAAAAAACAAGAATCCACGTTTTTAAAACTTTAAGTTTTTTTTAATTTTGAGGCAAGGTCTCTGTTGGTAGTTCAGATTGGCACAAAACCTGTGTAGCCCAGGCTGGCTTTGAACCCACAGAAGTCCCCCTGCCTCAGCCTCCTGAGTGCTTCCTCAGGACCAGCTAGAGTCCTCATGGTAACCACATCTCCCCACACTGCTCAAGGACAACAGCAGCAAACACTCTCGTTCCATCTGCCTCAGGCAGACACTGCTCTGTGTGCCTGGGCCTCACATACTTCCTGTCACAGAAGACAAGCTGACCGTTTATAATAAAGTACAGGGAAGAGGTTTGTGTGTGTGAGGGTCTTGCTAGGTAGCCCAAGCTGGCCTTGAACTTGCCATGTGCCTTGGCCTCACGAGTGCTGGGACTGTAGCTGGCCAGGGCAGGAGCTTGGGCTGCAGTGGTCCGGCCTTACTGGCCACTTTGTGATCCTAGTAAATTTCTTATTTATTTATTTGTTTTGCAGGACTAGGGATCAAACCCAGGACTTTCCTGTGCCTGGTTGATGCCCTAACACCGAGCTCCACCCGATCCAGCCAGAGCGGCTCTCTGACCCACTGTCCTTTCAGCTCAAAGTCACCACCAGTTTTCAGTAGAGAGTTGGTGTCCAAAGACAATGCTTGGGCCTGCAGATGTGACTTGGCACACCGGTCACGCAGCCTCAGCCTCCAGCAGCCCAGGGTCCTGTGTAGAAAGAGAGCTGTTTGCTGCATGAAACAGGAAAGGGGCAGTGCTGTCTGGTGAGAGGTAGAAATTTGGGGAAGAACCTGGCTGTATTGAGTATCTGCATAGGACATGGTAACCTTGCGTGTATAGGGCAACTTCCTGGCCCCCATGAGCTGTGCCAGTATGCACCCCAATTCCGCCTCAGCCAGATGTCCAGTGATGGCTCCCCATGGCCTCTGTATGACTGGAACGGTGTGGGAAACACTCTGTCTGCCCGTGGCCTTTTCTTAGCCATGGTGGAAAGAAAGACAAGCGATATGTTTAGGACAGGACAAATTGCTAACAGGCCAGGTGATGAGGACAGGGCCCTGCTGGGCGGAGTGGGGGCGTCTCCGTCGGGGGTATCAGGGACAGCTCCTAGTGTGCTTGGGTTGGGTCCAGCAGAGCCCAGACCCAGCTACATAGCTCTGGTGGAATCACATGACCCAAGGACCATTTCGGTCCATGGGAAGAACCCTCGGGCTCAGCTGGAGTCCGAGTGTCCCCAGAAAGCCAGGCCCTGATCCCCAAGGCCCAGCTTCACACTCTGGACCTCTGTGCCTTCAGTGAAGGATACAATCAAGACACGAAGGGCCTATGCAGAGCCCCAACACCTGCCCTTCACCACAATGTCTTATGTACATGCTAAGCTGCTCTGGTCCCAACACCTGCGCCATTTTGATTGGAAGTTGGTTTGGAATTGCAGAGCATCTTCCTGTCTTCCTCAGACAGGGCCTTACAGAGTGGAACCCCTGGGAACATGACTGTCCCCTGAACCTTCCCTCCCAGTGTGCTCACTGTGCGGGGCTGAACGGTGCCCTGACTTTGCTGTTCCACCAAACAACTTGATCTAAAAGAAATTCAGAGCCCTGAAAAGCAGGTTCAAGATCAAGGTCCCTCCAACCTTCCAGAGAGCTTCGGGTCCATGTGCCATTTCAGCCCAAGAGTCATCTGCAGCTCTCTCCCTGCTACAGACGAAGGGCCACGGTGGTGGCTTCTGCTGGTGCTGGTCAGCTGGCAATGACTCAGAGAGCTGTCATCGCACACAAGAAGCTTATATCTTGGATTCATCTGTCAGTTTCTTCTGAAAACCTTGAGAGGTCAGAGGGGAAATTCCTTTTCCTTTCATGACCTGACCCTTTTGCAAGCGTGAGGCCTTTCTGAATGGCAGAGCCACTACTGCATCCTGTGAACACATGCTGATAAAATAAGGTGACAGTGACTCATACCAGCTGTAGCTGAAGGCCCCACAGACACCCATGCAGCTCACTGGCAGTTCTGCAGGCAACACAGGGCATAGAGAAGGAAAAACCAAAACCGGCCGTCTGTGTCCAGAAGATAAGCTGGAGTTGAAGATTTTTTTGTTTTTTTTGAGACAGGGTCTTGCTTTGTAGTTCAGGTGGTCCTGAACTCAGCATCCCACTCAGCAATCCTCCTTCCTCTGCCTCCGGAGTGTTGTGTGTGGGACTGAGTGCAGGTGGGCCTGAGTCTCCAGGCCCAGCTTTGTTGTATGTGGTTACCGGGATTGAACCTGGGCCCTTGTGCTTGCAAGGCAGGCATCGAAACAACTGAGCTAAATCCCAGGCCTTGGAGTTGGAAATTTTGAAAAGCCTTGGGTTAGACTTTACACTCTGGGCTTTGAACATTCAAAGCTTTGGACAACCCAAGAAAAATTTTCCTTCCTTCCTGTCCCTCTTGCTCCTCCTTCCTTTTCTTTTGGTCTGATCTGAATCACATCTCCCTCTAAGGCAGTAACCAGGTTCCCAGATACGGCAACTCACCCATGTTTTCCCCTCTCTTGACTAGAAAATGGTCAGGATGACTCTCGTGTTACAGTGGGGAGCACTCTATGGCCTAAAGATGCCCTGAAGCTGCCGGGTGAGCAAAGCATTCATGAAATGCAAGACTCACAGAGGAGCCTGTCAGCACCCTGTAGTCAGGCAGGGGAGGCCTCCTGTCCATGCTTGGCCTTGGGTGTCAGGGGACCCTGTGTCCTGGGCTGAGTGGCGGGAGGCTGAGATCTGGGCTCCCTGTCCAGCCCGGCTATGGCTTTCGAGTATGTTCATCCCAGAGTGATCTAAATTGGCACATGCATGTCCCAGTCAACAATTCAAAGACCAAACATTACGTTGATTTAGCAAGTATTTCTGAATCTCAGGTGTGTTCAGAGCTGCTGCCACCGTGAAGAAGGAGCGAGCCTGGCCTCTGGGAACGACTCCAGGCCCAGCAGACCGGCCTCCACCTCCACGCCCTCTGCATCCCCGAGTCCAGTCAGTGCGCGTGCGCTCTCACAGTGTGAGCCACAGCTTGGAGTCTCAGCGCTCAACAGCGGAAACTCGGAGGAAATTCCCGTCCTTCTTTTCCAAATGAGAGCTACGCCCTCCGTGGTGGGGTGCTGGGAGAGGGTACGCAACGTTCCTCCTGTCCGATGGGACAGGGAACCCGGGCACCTCTCACCTGGGGGCCCTCTCTCCAACCGGTTTTCTCCGCCGGCAGCAAAACCCAGCTCCGCGCTGCCTTTAGATATGCACAAATCGGAGAGTCCGGGTGGGCGATTCTCCTGTTAGGGCTTTTCTGCTGCTTGTTCTCAGGTCCTCAGCTCCGCCCCTTTCCTGCCCCTTCTTGTAGTCATCTCCCCGCACAGCTTTTCATCCTCCAAGTTTTCCTTGGTGGTGAAATGCAGAAACCACTCAGCAGCTCAACGAAGCGGAGCTAACGTGTCGGGAGAGAAGCCCGCGGCTGCGGCTCAGGCGCGCACTGGCCGGGAGAGGGCGGGTCGCCGATTCAGCGCCCCAGGAGCATTTTATTATTTTCTAACAATAAACAAACACTGTGGCGAAACAGAATCAATTCCCAACTGGGATTTCGCCAGCTTCCTCTGCAGGGGCTGGGACTTGGTTTCTTCTGCTCTCTTCATTTTGACGGAATGTGTGTGTGTGCGCGTGCGCGCGTGTGTCCTGGTTCTCTAGGGAGAGCTGTGGGATCTGTTAGTCAAATGAGCCCCGGTCCCAGCAGGGCGACCTTGCTGCGCGGTCAAGGCTTTCTTTGGAGGTTTTTTTCCCGCCCTGGACTTAACAGTGTAGGACTTTCCCCTAGTATAACGGGTGCCCAACCAAAGGACCTGACACGCGCGGGCTTTCCCTGACACCCAGCCTGCGCTCGCTCGCTCGGTAACTTCCACAGCTGGTTTGAAATACTGGCCGACCGCGGTTCACCCGAAGCTGCCAGGCTGACTCCGCCTTCTGCCGGGTGGGGGCGGCGCGGGGAGGACGGTTCATAAGATGAACCGTCTATTGCACGTATAGGCCATATTTGCGTTTGTGTAAATGTGTGACTGCGTGTGCACACGGGCGCGTGGGGAGTGGGAGCCGGCAGCTCGGGCGCACCTGTGTGTAGTTGCCTGGGTAAGTTTGTGTCTCTGCGTGGGTTTGTATTTCTGTGAGCAGACTGTGAACGTGTATTTGTGCATCTAAGTGTGTGGCTGTATTTATTTCTTCTGCAGTCCCAGGGACTGAGCGCGCACCTCCTAAGGAGCTGCATCCCAGGCCCTTTTCTGTTTTTCTTTAAAATATTTAGCTGCTAAGTGAGCAGGCTGGGTCCAGCTTGCACTCTCCTTTCTCAGCCTCCTAGAGTGCAAGGGTTACAGGCACAAGCCCCACGCCTGGATCCTGCGTGTTGTTTGTGTGAGTGTGAGTTGTGCATGCACGTGAGTGTGCGCCTGCCTGGCTCTGCGTGTGGCTCTCGTGCGTATGGCATGTCGGTGCGCGGGCTGCGCCGGCGGTGCGCGTGTGAGCGCCGCGTCCCCACCTCCTCCCGGGGCGTGGGCTCTGCCCTCCGCCTTCTCCAAGCCGATTACGGCTCGGCGCCCACGTGACGCGCGCCTGCTGTCTCCGCGCGCGTGGCCGGAGGACAGCGCTGTGCAGCCGCGGGCTCGCCGGGGCGCCGGGGCGGGGACGCGGCCGGCAGCGGGCTCTGCTCCCGACCCGGCGGCCCGCATGGGCGCGGGGCTCCGCCATGCAGAAAAGCGTGCGGTACAACGAGGGCCACGCGCTGCACCTGGCAGGGCTGGCGCGCAGGGAGGGCACGAAGCGCGGCTTCCTGAGCAGGCGCGCGGCCGAGGCGAGCCGCTGGCACGAGAAGTGGTTCGCGCTCTACCAGAATGTGCTCTTCTACTTCGAGGGCGAGCAGAGCGGCCGCCCGGCCGGCCTCTACCTGCTGGAGGGCTGCAGCTGCGAGCGCGCGCCCGCGCCCCCCAGGACCACCGCGGGCGCCGGCGCCGCGCGCGACGCGCTGGACAAGCAGGTACCGGGCGGGGCTGGCGGGCTGCAGCGCAGGGCCGCGCCGGGCCGGCCTCAGCTGGGCGCGGGGAGCCGCTCTCCGTCCCGATGCGGTCGCGTCCTTTCAGTTTCTCCACACGCCACTGAGCTCCCCAGACCTCGCTGGTGGGGAGGGACCGTGTATGGTGACGGTGCGGACACCTGTTAGACGTAGAGCCGCAAGACCCCACTAACTTATTCGGAAAAGTTTGGCTTCGTCCCGTGCCCGGCGTGCAGGTGTCCTTACCTGCCGAGTTGCGCTAGGGCCGGGGGCCCGGGCACCTCGGTGGTCATCGCTGGCCCATCCCTTCCCTCTTGACCGCTGACGCTGGGGTCGGCAGGAAGGCGCAGGAATGGGCTCCAGCCGCTTCGCTGCCCGTTGGGTCTCGGCGTCTGTCCCCATAGTCTGGCGCAGCCGCCACCCGCCCCGCGCTGTGTACAGACAGAACGAGCCCTTCTGCTCTGTGTCAGAATTTTGTTCACCTTGCTGTGTGCTCTGGGCACGGAACCCTTAGGGCTGGCAGTCTCTACCCCCTATTCCTATGAGCACCAACTTTGTTGTTTTCTTCCATTTAAAGCAGACCAGTTTCACGCTTCTGAATGTTCTTGGCCTCTAGATCCCACGGGGGGGGGGGGCCCGCGGGTGAGTGTCGTGCTTGCTGTTGCGTCAAAACATTTTTCTGCTGAGTTTTCCATGCAAGTCACAGGAAATCGCATCTTTAGCAAACCACCAGGGGTGTGGGAAGCGTGAGCTCTGGGGTAATGTGTTGGCCTGACCTCTCCACACGCGTAAAATTAGGAGCAGTTAAGCCCAGATCACCCGGAAGTCTGTTTCTTCACTTTGCTTCATATAAATCATTAACTGACTTCACTGATTGGACTCGTTACAACATTTTATAGATCTGAAAATTTTAAAGTCCTTTGGCTTTTGAGGGCATATTTAGTTCCTTGAAAAACTGATTTCCAGGTTGGTAGATACAGATATTAGAAGTAGAAATATAAATTCCAAGTTGTGCTTTTAGAATTAAAATTGGGGAAATATATATATATGTCTTTTTCTATGGAGATTTTAAAAATAAAAGTTATGGGCCGGGGAGTTAGCTCAGTGGTTCCGGCTCCTGTCTTGCAAGCGCAAGGACCTGGGTTCGATTCCCCGGTAACCACATAACAATACTGGGTGTGGAGACCCACACCCAGCAGCAACCAGTACCACATACCACAGTGCCGGGTGTGGTGGCTCACGCCTGTAATCCCAGCACTCGGGAGGCGGAGGCAGAGGCAGGAGGATTGCTGTGATGTGAGTTGGAGGCTGAGCTCAGGGCCAGCCTGAACCACAAAGCGAGACCCTGTCTCAAAAAAACCCTAAAAAAATAAAAAATAAAAAAATAAAAGTTATACACTCCAAGGTTCCACAGGATCCAAAACAAATCCCATTTTAAGTATTGTCATATCTAAGACAAAATGGGGTACTTTAAGTTATTCTGAGTGTATCCAGTTGGCTTGATTCTAAATTATTTTCTGGTATTTCTCTCTTCTGAGCTGAGGGTGGAAGGTTGCTACCGTTGACTTGCACAGCTGTCTGAGCAGTGACGTTACATGGGAAGCAACTTTTCTCTTTGGGAAGTATCCAGAGTATCATTTTCAGGACCAGATCTTTAAACCAGACTTTACTAAGCAAATTCAGTCGTCCTGCACAGCAACCCTCATGTCTCTTTCTAGTGGATACCCTGACGTGGGCAGTGACAGTCTCTTTTTCTGATTATGAGGATACAAATTACAAGTATTTCTCAGTCATTATAGGCACGTATAAGAGGTTAGAAGTCAGGTGCTTAGGCTCTGAGTTAAGACTGGCGTGCTGGGAAGCAAGCGCTTCAGTGCGGGGCGGGGGGTGGAGCAGGCCAGGCAACCTCGATGGCGTCAGACTCGGTCCTGGCCTATGTGTCTGAAGAGTCCACAGAGGACACAGAAACAGAAGAAGCACAGGGCCCTAGCTGTGAACGAGTCCTTCTGCTGCTGCTGCAGATGGTAACACACACCCAGCTTGGGACCTGTGCTGCTGTAGGTGTGGGCAGCAGGTGGCCACACAAATGTCCCCAGGCCTCGCTGCCCCCAGGACTGGAGCGGCCGTGTCCTGCAGCCGTGTTCCCAGTGGCTTCTTGGCAGATCTGTGGATGTCTCCTCTCTTCTCTACTGTTTCTGAATCTTTGTTGTGTGCAGAAACCCAGCATCTGGATGAGATGCTCCACGCTGCCTTGCAGTGTCCTCTTTTCCCGGCTGTGACAACGTGAGCTCTGGCGTGAGAGGCGATTTCGTAGGATTTGAGATGGTGGGGGACAGAGCCAAGGGCTGCGAGTGGTGACAGGACTGCTCTGTAACCCCCTGAGATCGCTGCTGGCACACACATAGGCGAGTGTCACCGTGGCAGAGGTGTTCTCCACCTTCCTGCCCAGGGGTCAGGCCCGGGGCCTCTGTTGGGACAGCAGTGTGTCCTTCTTCTGTAATGGGCTCTCAGCACTCTCGGAAGTAGAAATTCTGCCTCTGCCCAGTAGCTTCTGAGTTCTCATTAACTGTGACTTAAAGTTGCAAGAGGAAAATGCCCCTGGGTTTGCTTCCCTTCAGCGTGGGGTGGTGTCTTAGAAGGGAAACACTGTTGTTTCAGACTGTTTCCAGTTAAACGGAGAAGAAGAAAAGTGGCCTTCATTTCCGTGCGTGCCCGTGCCCGTGTCGGAGGAGGGTTTGCTTTCCGCGCCCCAGGGCTCTGCTCTCCTGCCTTCCACAGGGTGGAGTCTGGGCACTCAGGGTGGTTTGGTTAAGAGCAGTTCAGAATGGCCAGGAGTGCTCTTCTCTGACAGGGCTTTCTCTCTTTCTCTCCTTAGAGGTGGGTCTGTGTGGTGCCGGGCACGTGACCCTGAGCCCTCCCGGCCTCCCTCGCACATCTGTGATGTTCCTTTCCTTGCAGCTGTGTCCCAAGGTGCTTCTCTGATGTGCTGCCTGCGGAGAGGGTGCAAAGTCCCGTCTGTGCGGCTGCAGGTGTCTGACGAGAATGGAGTTTGGGGTGCAGCTCCCCCTGCAACACCACCCACCTGGCAGGGCAGGGAGGGAAGAGGCTGGTCCGCACCTTCTGATGAGCCGGAGATTGCCCCACCCCTCATCTCACTGGGCTGCACCCCACTTTAGAGCTGAGCTTGGATGCGGTTCTCAGGTTCACCTGCACCATGCTGAGCACCCTGAGTTGAGGTGCTGATCAAAGTTGTCCATGTGCAGATGACAGGAAGATGGCAGTGCATAAGAGGGGTCGCTGAGGATTAAACCCACAGGCATAGGAAATCAGCGCTGTGAGTCGGGGAGGGACGTGTGGCTCACTGCTCTTGATTCTTACTTTGTTTTAAAAATGACTTAAATGGCGCTGTTAATTCTTGAGAAATACTACAGACCATTCCATATTCAAAGAAAAATGGGATTAATTTGAAACAAACTGTTACATGTCATTCCTTTGCTTCAGCGGGAGATTTTGTAAATATTTGCATTTAGGGTGGAAGTCCACATCCCAGGTAGTCTGATCTGCCTAAGCAATGGCATCTGTATTGCCCCTAGCAGAACAGAGGTAGCACCTAGAGAGGCAGCTTTGTTTGTCTATTGGCCATCTATTTGCTTGAGACAGTCTTGCTGTGTAGTTCAGGCTGGGCTTGGACTTCACTGTGAAGCTGCCAACTTGCAGCAGTCTTCTTGCTTCAGTCTCTCTGCTATTGGAATTTCAGGTGTGGACTCTGAGGAGCCTTTCCTGGGAATGAGAAGCAGCCTCTTAGGTGTGGTCTTCTGGTGCTTGTCAGAGTTCTGCTGAATTAAATGCTTTGACTTCATTTTAGAGGCACTGAGCCTGTGAGAGCCCCCTTCATGTCTCGATGGTCACCAGCCTCCAAGCTGGCGCTGAGGGACGGGCTTGCCTGGGTGAGTGTTCCTCCCGAGCCCTCGAACTGCGCAGTATGGAGAGGGTGAAAGGTCTTCAGCCAAGTTCCTCTGGCTTAATGCATAAAGACCAGCTCCGAATTTTCTTTTCCATCTAGCAACAGAAAGGAAAGATGAAACAAAGATATTTGCTAAGTCTTATAAAATATTTAAAAACATTACCTACAGACAGAAATGATTTATTACTTGAACTTTGTAATTGTTACAGGAAGAAGGAAACTCAACATTTAGTAAAATTTAGATTTTTAGTTTTGACTTCTTTAAATCTGACTGTTTAGATTATTGTGTGTATTGCTAGGAATTCATCAAAAGCACAACCTGTCTTTGGCACGGTGGATGAACAGAAGTGGATTTCGTAGGTGCCAATTGATTCTATTATTGAGGTTAGAAAATATTTATTGTATGATAACAATTTTTTCTCATTTGGAATTCAGAAAACAGAGATGTTTTCTTTTCTTGGGTGAAAAGACCTTGACGTGTGCATGACAACCGGACGCTTCTGTTTTTAGAAGTGTTAGTTGTTCATGAGGACAATGGTTACATTATTGTGTGCTTAACATAGGTGGTGAGGACTTTACATTGATTTTGTCTGCATTGTCTAGTACTGCTTAATATGCCTGCTCTAACCATTATTTTAATTTCATAGACCAGAGAAACTTAGTCTTTAAGGGTATTTTGTAATGAGACAAGGCACATTCACAGCATGAATGTGTTCAGGCCTTATGTCCTTGTCACTATTTCCAGTGGATTTGTGGCTTATGTCTGCTCCTTTATCCTGTGAGAAGGGTGTGTGTGTGTGTGTGTGTGTGTGTGTGTGTGTAAGTTCGTTACCTTCAGCACTGGTGATTAACGTGTTCTGTGTGGTCCATATGCTGGGTTTTGCTGATCTCTGTACCACTGACATTTTGTTGTGTGGGTTACAGATCCAACCTGTCTGCAACTCAGAAGCACGTGTTCGAGGCCTGGGGTGCACAGAGACCCTGTGATGTGGGTCACAGCGTCACCTCTCTGAAGTGGAGACCCTCAGTGCGCATGCTCTGCATATGACACTCACACGGAGGGTGTCTACCCTGCCTGCCTACACTGCCTTGCCAGGGAGGGGTCCACGCTGCCTAGGCTTGTGCAGCCGTGCTCTGTGGGTCCACTTTGACAAGATGGCCGCTGTCTGTAAACAGCAGAGCACGCGGTCACATCTCAGTGAATACGTCCGTGCGGCAGAGGTGCTGTTTGTGTGATGCTTACCTGGAGGTGGAGATGGTGATCAAGGCTGGATGCAGCTGTCGGTGGAAGTCTGACTGGGCATGGGTGGGCCTCTGGCAGGGCGTTGTCGGCCTGGGGCTGCATTCCGGCCCTTCCCCGTGCTTTCTAGTTTTCAGCGATTGAGAAGTTCAGGTACGTGAATCTGGCCCCGCAAAAGCTCCATGTTGTCGTTCTTATCCAAGGAACTGAAATGTGATTGATTGCATGTGTGTTTGGAGAGAAAAAGAAAAAAAGAGGCTTTTTTCCCCTTGCTTTTGGTATGAGGGATTGAACCCAGGACTTCTGCACTGAGCTACATCCCTATCACTTTTAATTATTTTAATTAAAAAAAATTTCAATCAAGGCCTTGCTAAATTGCTTAATTGCCAAGGTTGGTCTTGAACTTTGGTTCTCCTGTCTCAGCCCCCTCAGAGGGCCAGGACTGCACACATCTGCCACCATGCCTGCCTTTAGAAAGCAACATTTTGGCTCCTGTTCTGCAGAAAACATTTGTGCTTATAGAGGCACAGGTTCAGAAGCGCTTATTCTCATTGTTTTCCTTTTTTAGTGCCACATATAAAACTTTGATTTGATGATAAATGAAATCATCTTCTCTAAGACTCCTACAAAGTGCCCTTAATATACTTCTAGGGGAAAAATAACAAATCCGAGTGGACATGTATTTATTTAGTGACACACGGCTCTTTTCCTTTGAGTGTGGAGGGAGAAATGACCAGAGTGTGGGCAGTCTGCAGGGGACCCTGCTGGCCGTGGGTGCATCTCAAGGGTGTGATTCCCAGGAGACCGAGGTCCGGGCAGGAGCAGAGCAGGCTGAGCTGTGGAGGGGCCCTGAGCATTTCTGGGTTCAGCTCTTCCGGCCTCACTTCAGGATGTGGCCGTGTCTGGCTGTCTGTCCGGTGGGGACGCAGGGCTCTGGCTGCCAGCCTGCATTGTTTTCAGGTTTCTGACATGTCTGATGAATGGGCCACTGTCTGATTCACTTCCTGAGCTGCGTGAGAGCCTGTGTGTGCTGTGCGTGAGGAGTGTCCCGGGGCTCGGTGCTTTCCTGGGCTCTCGGTGTGCAGTGGGGTCCAGGGCTCACCAGGTGACATTAGAACTGGTGACAGAGTGCGTTCCCATGGGACGATGTCAGTGATGGCCAGGAATGGCAGGGAGCGCCGCTCCAGCAGGAAGGTGGGCTTCCAGGTGGGGCTCAGGTGACCTCCCGACCAGTCCAGGGGTTGAACTGTCAGCTCGGGGCTGGCTCCAACACCCCCGAGGTGGTGAAGCGTTGGCTTCCTGAAGCGACAGCTCCCTGTCTGGGAGCTGGCCCAGGCCATCTGGGAAGCTGGGGGGGGGGGGGGTTGCAAGTTCAAGCCCAACCTGGGCAGGTTGGTGTGTGCAGGATGCAGCTGGAGGTGCTGTAGCCTGTGCACATTTGATAGCTGGTAGTTTGTACTTCTTTGTGATGCAACTCTTTGATTTTCTTCTTCTTGTTTTCATTACTAAGATCACTCAGGAAGGTCCCTCCTTCTTTCCTGTACAAAAAATTCTTCACAGCAAGCCAGGCATGTTAGTGCACTCCTGTAATCCCAGAACTCGGATGCTGAGGTGCAAGGATCACTATGGGTTCAAGGCCAGCCTGAGCTTCATAGTGAGACCCTGTCTCAGAAAACAAAAACAAACTGCTTACATTGACCGAATGTAAAATAAATAGTTCAGCTTCTACTTTGTCATTTTCTGTGGCATCTGTTTCCTAGACTGTCTCAAAAGAAGGCCCAGCCGTTGTATGTTTTTCTCTCCTACATAAGAAAGGCTTTTCCTCGCTGGCTTGGTGCTGAAGATTGTGCTTGTTGCAGCTCTGAAAGGAACTGGTGACCTGTCTTTGCTGTAATTCTGTGCTGTGATAATAGTGATTGTCTTCTTGTGTCTTTGTTGTAATAAAGGCAGACTGAGCACAAGTGAGGTCATACCGGGAGGTGGTGGATTGGCCTTGAGTGCCTCCGTGCCACACCCGACAGACCAGCAAGTCGAGAGCAGTCACTTAGCCTTGAGTTTGGTGCGAAAGGTTTTCATGACATTGCTAGGGGTGGTGGTGCAGCCCGTGATCCCGACACTCTGGGAGGCTGAGGCAAGAGGACAGCCTGGTGTTATTCAAGCCAACTTGAGATCACATCTCATTCCTGGCTCAAACGATCATAAAGCACTCAGCCTGTGACAGGACCCAGCTAAGCCCCTCGTGACTTAGTGCCTCAGTGGGGCCTGTCTCAAAGGGCTGAGGATGTAGCTTGGTGCAGAGGCCCTGGGTCCAGCTTCCAATACAAAAAAGCCTTTGCATGATTTTGTGATTTGTGCCTAGCGGAGGGGAGTTGAGACCATGACCTGTGTGTGGCGCCATCTTCTTGTGTTGGCTGGAGCTCTTCATTAAGACACAGGCTCCTTTTGCTTTGAGAGAGAACTGAGGTGTGTATTGGGGGTCAGACAGATCGCCAGCCCCTATGCAGCCTTGCATTAATGGCAGACTTGAACTCTGTGGACCTCTCCATGATGCCCCTCTTGCCCATAATGA
>PVIR01036785.1:0-15547 GCA_004026965.1 Petromus typicus | reverse complement strand
GCTTGTATAGTCATTTTTATGGTCCAGCATTTCCATGTACAATTTCCATTGGTATTAAATTTAAACTGTGAAGTGGTATTGTGTAACTTGTAGATATGCTGATAAGTGGAAGACTTATACTGTAAACCATAAAGTAATACTAAAATGATGAAGAATTATAACTAGTAATCCAGCCAGAAAGTAAAATGAGATAATAAAAACAATCCTAGAAGAGATAGAACATGGAGGTACAATGGGAGAAGGGGCAATGGAATATATAGAAAACCAGCAGCAATATGATAAAGGCCCAAACCTAATATCTGTAATCATGTAGAATGTAAGTTCTCTGAAGATTCTAAATAAAATTCAGAGACGTTTAGATAGGATTTTTAAAAACCAATTACCTCCATGCATGGATCAATAATGAATATATGTTCTGAGAAATGCATTATGTGACCTCATCATTGTGCAGATGTCACCGAGTGTACCTAAACTAAATGGCTATGATGTCACCAGTGGATACAATCTTATAGGACCACCATCATATATTTAGTCTTTCACTGACCAAAAGTCCGTTATGTGGTGTGTGACTATATATGGTTCCTATAAAAAACACTTGGATTATAAAAATGCTAGCAGGCTAAAGTAAAAAGATAGTATTGATTTATCATGCTAAAGACAAATACTGCCTGGTTATTTCAGTATCAGATGAAATTTTATATTAAAGATGAAAATCATGTCATAATGATAAAATAGGCAATCACGAGGAAAACTCAAATATCCCTGATGCTAAGAACAGCTTCCAGATAAAGGACACCGAGAAAACTCCAAAGAGCAATGGGCAAATTATGTCGTCATTGTAATTTCAAATCTGAATACCCCTCTTATTGATAGAGTAAGTAGAAAACCAGCAAGGGTAAAATAGACTTGAGCAACATTATTATTCAGCTTGTCAGAAATAATATATCGTACCCCACACGCAACAACAACAGAATACACTATCAAAGGCTTTGGTTGGTTGCTTGCTTGCTTGCTTGCTTTCTTGGGGATTTTTTTCTTTCTTTTTTTTTTTTTTTTTTTGTATGGCACCAAAACAATCCATCAAATTGGTGAATAACAGTTTATCAAAATCAAGATGACTCTGCTCTTCAAAAAACATTTAAGATTGTCATCAAATTCAGTGATTCCAAGAAAAGATTCAATTGAGTCTCATAAATGGATGTACAATATCAAACTTTGGGTCGTGCAAGAATGGTAAGTTTTGTATTGTGTGCTGCCTGTGGGGTTTTGTAAAATCTTTTACAATAATTTTCTAGTTTGGCTTTTGCATATGTCTATTATCCTGCAAAAAGCCACTTAGAGTATACATACGTTATGTTAGAAATACTAGAAATAGTATTTTTGGAGTGATCTCAGCTAGCAACAACCTATACACTTTGCTGTATAAGGTTTCTAGCTTTTATTAGAATATAATTTTTGTTAAATTAAATTTTTAATATGTTCCACTAACTATGAAGATATTATAAAATCTACCACCATTTAAAATACATACTAGGGGCTGGAGATTTATCTCAATTATTCTGGTGTCTGCCTGGCAAGGACAAGGTCTTGAGTTTGATCTCCTGTACCACATATCGCAGTACTGGGCATGGTGGCTCATGCCTGTATTCCCAGAACTTGGGAGGCAGAGGCAGGAGGATTGCTGTGAGTTGAAGATTAGCCTGGGCTGCATAGTGAGTTCAGGGGCAGTCTGAACTGCAAAGCGAGACTCTGTCTCAAAAAAAAAAAAAAAATTAAAATACGTTCTAAATTTATTACATCTTGTTTCACTTAATTTATTACAGTTTTTAGTGTAAGCAGAGAAGCCAGTGATACACTTAACTGTAATGTGGTTGCCTGTTTATGTACATTTAGTCTATACAGAGGTTTTGATTTATCTTGTAGAGACTGTTGTCCTTATTCTTGAAGCACATAATTACAAAATTTCATCAAATCTGACATTATTTTAAACAAAGTGAATCAAAAATCCATTTGATATCAATTTAAATATAGCAATATATAACTATTTTTCTTATAAAATATAGAAGCAAATGACTGAAAGCTGACCTATAACTGAACAGGTAATTTAAAAAGAAGATCATTTCCAAATTTTCAGATTATCTAAGCCCATTTTATTAGCATGCTCATTGTGTTTTTCATTTAATTTTCCAACCAATTTTGTAAAATATGGGCAGAATATATTAAGATATTCAACCAGTTATAAAAGCCCCACCATAGAAAGATGATAATGTTGAGAAAACTAAGCCTTTGTGAGATGCATAAATATAATTCAAATGAATGTGACAACAAAAAAGGTAGAAGGCTATTGTAGTACTGCCACCTTAAAAGTTTAGGTTAAAGTGATACTCTAAAATTAGGTTTGTTCTCAGAAGAGTGATAAGGACTTAATGTAATAAAATGTTCTACTTTATTTGAATTATTTTATCATAATCTGTTCTTTAGATACAGCTTGCTCCAGCGGTGTCCTGGGGTCAGTCTATCCATCTGTTTGTATGTCTGTTTGTCACTTTAGTGTTTTTCTCTAGTGGCTTCATCTTTAGCTAAGTTCCTTCCCTATGGTGAGAAAAATGGGCCCTAACATTCAAATGTGTACATGACCTTTAAACTCAACCCCTCTCTGGTGAAAGACCTCTATTCTGAAAACGACAGCACTCTGAAAAAGAAGACAGAAGACATCAGAAAATGGAAAGACATTCATTGTTCCTGGGTAGGAAGAACCAATATCATCAAAATGGCTATATTCCCACAACTCCTATATAGATTCAATGCAATCCTGATTTAAATCCCAACAACATATTTCACAGATATAGAGAAAATAATCCAAAACTTCATCTGAAACCACAAGTGACCTAGAATAGCAGAGCAATTGTAGGTAACAAAGACATGGCAAGAGAGTATCACAATCCCCAACATGAAGCTATATTACAAAGCTACTGTAATAAAAACTGCATGATACTGGCAAAGTAATAGCTCCAAGGATCAGTGGAACAGATTAAAAGATCCAGAGACAACCCCAGATATACTAAGCCACCTCATCTTTTACAAAGGGCCAAATATCTGCAGTCGAGGAAAGATAGCCTCTTTAATAATGATGTTGGAAAAATTGGGCTTTATCCCACCAGATAAAACTAGGCTAATCTCTTTCACCATGTATTAAACTAAAATCAAAGTGGAATAGAGATCTAAATATTAAAACAGAAACACTAAACCTGCTGGGAAAGATGTCAGGTAGAACTCTTAGAGACATTGGCTTAAGGAAAGACTTTATGAACAAAACCTCTACAGCATGAGAACTAGCATAAGGAGTTGACAAGTGGGGCCTGATCCTGTTAAAAAGCCTCTGCACAGAAACAGAAACCACTGGCAGAGTGAAAATACACGCAACAATATGGGAAAAAGTTTTACCAGCTGTTTCACATATAAAGGACTACTATCTAGAATATATAAAGGGCTTAAAAATTTTAAAGACTCAGTTCAAAAGTGGACATCTGAAATGAACAGATACTTTTCAGAGGAAAAAGTAAAAGCAGCTAAGAAGTATATGAAGAAATGCTCCACATCACTGGTCATTCGAGAGATGCCGATGAAAACAATGCTGAGATTTCATCTCACTCCAGAAAGAATGGCTGCTATCTTGGAATTAGCCAACAACAAATGGTGACGAAGCTGCAAGGAGAAAAGAACGCTTCTAACTTGTTGGGGGGAATGTAGACTGGTACAACCACTATGGAGAACAGTGTGGAGATTCCTCAGAAAACTAGAATTTGACATTCCATTTGAGAGTGCTATTCCCTTGATATGGGTATACATGAAAGAATTAAAAGATTCATATCACAGTGACATATGTGCACCCATGTTTACAGCAACTCAGTTTATGATAGCTAAATCTTGGAAACAACCCAAATGCCCATCAACTGGAGCCTGGATAAAGAAGATGTGATTTTTTTCCATAAAATGGAGTATTACACTGTCATAAATGGTAAGTTTCAGTCATTTATACTCAAATGGATTTAACTTGAAGACATACAATACACATAAGTGAAATAAATAGGTCACAGATATGTAAATACCATATCCTTTCTCTGGTATGAGAAACTGAAGCTGTAAGAGTTCTAAAGTGTATGATAGGTGTTGTGAAATAGAAAACATCCAAAGAGAAATGGGGGTTGGTGTAAGTCATGAGGGGAGAGAAAAAAATTGATGGAAAAAAAAAAGAAACAAAGCTTATGTAAACAGCAAGTTGGTGGGCGTAGCGGAAGTTGTAGGGTGGGAAGGGGAATGGTAAAAAAATGAGAACTGAGTCATGTCATATACTGGTACAAATTCTCAATGTTGAGTGTGATTACAGAGTGTATGTAAAATGTACCAATAAACTCAACCGCTCCCAAAGACACAGACCTTCTTCACTTCCTTATCTCTCAGCTCCTTTCTCAGTCCTTCCCCTGCTTTTCATCTTCTGGCTCAAAGAACTGGACCCTTAGTTATTGATCCAGAGTGGTGACATACATGGTGGGGGAGGACTTTCCAAGAGAAATAACATGAGGTGCGCAAGTCATATATTATTATTATCTTCAATTAATCCTTGACTTTTTATTTTGGTATCAAGAATCAAGAACAAGGTCCCAAGTTCGATCCTCAGCACCACATACCACAGTGTTAGGCATGGTGGCTCATGCCTGTAATCCCAGCCCTCAGGAGGGAAGGGCAGGAGAATTGCTGTGAGTTCAAGGCTCACCTGGGATACGTAGTGAGTTCTGGGTCAGCCTGAACTAGAAAGTGAGACTCAATCTCAAAAAACTTTAAAAAAAAAAAGCTGGATCAAGGATTTAGCTCAGCGGTTCCAGCCCCTGCCTTGCAAGTATGCAAGGTCCTGAGTTTGATCCTTGGTAACCACATACCACAATGCTGGGCATGGAGACTCACACCCACAAGCAATCAGTACCACATACCACAACGCTGGGTGTGGTGGCTCACACCTGTAATCCCAGCACTCGGGAGGCAGAGGCAGGAGGATTGCTGTGAGTTACAGGCTTGCCTGGGCTACATAGTGAGCTCATCAAGACTCTGTTTGGTTTTTTTTTTTTAAATGTTGTTTTATAGTGTTCTAGATTTATTATCCTTGTTTTCTGACATAGCAAGAAATAATAGTGCTTTTTAGCAGAAACCTCTTTGGGGTGTTGGATTTGTCTCTGTATTTGACAGAAGACAGAGTCTTGCTGATAAAAAGGTAGATCACCTTAGCAAAGCATTATCAGAATTTCCTATAACTGACAGTTTTGATTCCAAGTTGGATGTATTCCACTTCAAAAAGAGCCCAATTCTTTAAGCAACTTATAGCATAAAACAAAGGAACAGTTTTGTGTCTGAAAAATTAAAAATTAAGCTTAAAATAACAATCAATTCACACGGCATGCAGAAAATTTTACCATGACCAAAACTTGTCAATGCAGGTTCACCCGGAGCGTATCCATCCCTCCTGTCATGTCAACTGGCTGTTCAGTTTTGGGGGCCTTCAGTTTCTCTGATACTGGACACTTGGTTGAGGGTCTGCTTTTTCAGTTTCTAGAGCTAAAATGTGTGATTCACAATATTGTCTTGTGAACTGAGTTCAGAAAGTCAATTTAGAAACAACACAAAAATCTTGGCTAGGAAATATATCCATCATTAGGCTGGGGATTTAGCTCAGTGGTTTCGGCACCTGTCTTGCAAACGCAAGGACCCAGGTTCATCCCCGGTAACCACATAACAACACTGGGCGTGGAGATTCACACCCAGCAGCAATCAGTACCACATACCACAATGCGGGTGGGCCGTGGTGGTTTACGCCTGTAATCCCAGCACTCGGGAGGCAGAGGCAGGAGGATTGCTGTGATGTGAGTTGGAGGCTGAGCTCAGGGCCAGCCAGAACTACAAAGTGAGACCCTGTCTCAAAAAAAAAAAAAAAAGAAAAGAAAAGAAATATACCCATCATTTAGTTAAAAGAAAACAGGCTAAATTTACCCCATTCTGAAGATGTTTCAATGAATCGTTAGTATGAACAACCTTGAACAAGAATTGCTAAGTGATTGATTTAGAATAGAAATATTGAATTAAGATAGCAAAACTACACTGCTAAGGTAACCTGCATGATCATGTGAGGTAACATATGTTACACCCATATTTTTAAGTAAGTATTGTATTTATCAAACAATTTACAAGTCCTTTTCCTCCTTTACAAATTATACTCCAGCATAATCTTATAATAGCCTTGTATTATTCTTATAATGTGCTGGTGGATTGTTTGCTAATATTTTATTTGGATTTTTTTTTGCAGCCAGAGTGGACACCAGTTTTCTTTTTTATGTTAAATTTACTTTATACCTTGGTATCAATGACAGCCACTTGTAAAAAGTTTTTAAAAAGACTTTCTTCTTTCACTATAGTTCAGAATAATTTAAATAGTGTGAAATTATCCCCTTTAATTCTGAAACATTTAGAGCCAGATATTTTTAACGAGTAGACATTTAACATTTTTATTTATCCTATAATAGTTGCTGTTCAGCTTTTCTCTCCATGTAATTTTTTAAAATTCAAATCTTTTTTGGTACATTATAAATACACATCACATTCAACATTGAGAGTTTGTACCAGAATATGACATGACTTGATTCTCATTTTTCCCCTTCCCCCCACTCACACTGCACCCCCACCCCTTATATACATAAGCTTGGTTTCCTTTTGTAAAAATTATTCTTATTACTATCACATTCTTTTTCCCCTTGTTATTTACCCTTACCCCCACTCTTCATGTAATTTTAGGTAAGTTCAAGGAAAAATTATTGTCTTGAGCAAAATCTTAACATATAAGATATGTAGAATTATATTCTACAATTAAAGTACAAAAGAAAGCAACTAAAAATATACTGGTCTAATTTAATATAACATATATAAGCGATGCAAAATATTTAGGTAAAAATGTTAAAGATATCTCTTAAAATACATAGGTGGAGTGTTAAAGATGATAAAACTAAGAAGCCAGCAGTAGAGGTAGATTAACATCATTAAAATAATGTATTCATTTAATCAAAAGAAGGCAAGAAAAAGAAACATTTGATGACAAAAATAGATTTGGCAAAATCATTTCTTATCCAGTTTTACAGAATCTCCTTATTTCTCTTATGCTTTGCAAAAGGTTATGCAATTTGTGTACCTTCTCTCCACAGAAGAACTTATTCTAAAAGTTGAGTGAGTAGCCTTATGACTTCATCTCTGATTGGTTGAAAAATATGTTATTTATTTTTGTCTGATCAGCTTATACCTCATTTTTAGTATCTGAGAGACATTGTAATTTTCTATATCCTAAAGAGAAGTGGCATCCCTTTTCAGTTGCATCTGATTTTTTAAGATAGACCTATTTTACTTGGTGTTAAAATGTGGCTATTATGTTCTCATTTTGAATTTTACCACTTGGTTTCATAAGTGGATTTTCTTTGTTTTATTTAGTGATCCATTGTAAACTTCATCCAGTCTTACTAGATATTAGAATTATGAGCTTTATTTGTATTGTCTTGCAAATTTCTCCCCACCTTTCTTTTTGCCCTCTGAACCGTTTTTTTTTTTCAAGTGTATCTTTTCTGAACAGTAAAATTAGGTTTCATTGTCTTTTAATGGATTAATTAATTTAAAATTTTTGTTATTATTCAGTTTATCCTAAAACAGGGACTGTACACATCTGAAGTTTGGCTCAGTTTGAAGTTTGTCTCCACACATAATGAACTGTAACCTAAATTACAGTGACTGCAACCCTGAGTAGCTGAGTCTCAGCCAACCTCAAGCGACTAACTGTCCAAGCCATGTTCAGGTAAAACAGAAGAAAGCTATAATCAATCCAGTTGTGTCTGTACCTTCTTTCAGTTTTCTATATGTCATTTCTTTTTTGGCTGTAAATATAACCTGATCTTCTAGTACAATGAAGCATCTTAAACAATTTTCAGCTCAGACTGCTCCCTAATTTGAGAATTGCACGTAAAACGAGCTAAGATGTACAATATTGGCTTTGTGGTAATTGTAAGTTTTTAAACATTTTGATAAAAGTATTTAGTCCACCCATCAGACCAGGTCTTTAGAGGTCCTCCACAGAGGAGGTCAGGACCAAAATTTACTCCATCCATAGGTCAGGTTATAGGTTTGTTGACTTCTTTCGTAGAGAATTTACAAGACACATCTGTCTAAAGATCCTTATTAGGCAGGTTTATATCTGTGTCTCCCAAAGCCTCATCCACTCATACTCAGGGGGTATTTGAATCATGGGGACCAATAGGAGCAGCTAAATATGTTGATAGGTAACAGGCTCAGTCAGAAGGGGAGGGTTGTTGGGCTGTGACCTGATAGGACACATCTTCCTCTCTGATTCCTCCCTTGCTCTCTACTTTCTGGCTGCTGGGATGTGAACAATTTTTCCTCCCTTATGCTCAACAATAAGTTGACTTGTCCCAACTTACAACATTTATTAAAGCATAGTTCAGGAAATAGTTAGCAAGCAACTCTAGTTAAACTATTGTTTGTTACTTTTAGCGTATTTAAGGAATTCCCACTTATAACTCCAAGTCACAATGGTTTCTTAGTTTTCTTAGGCAGTAAAATATTTGGACTAAAATGTATATAACAAATGAATTTAGATAACATGGTAGCTATGTTTAATTGTAACAGATGACATTTCTACTATTGGAAGGGAGAGTCTTTCTACAGGATACAGATTATTTTCATGTAGTATATATCTGTACTTCTCTGAGAACTCTATTGCCTGACACATTTTCATTCATCCATTGAACTGACAGTGAAAGCACTTGCTTTCAGGGTTTGCTCTTAGGCTACTATTTTGACTGCATTGCAATCTCATATAGCAATGTTTAGACAACTATATACATTGAATTTTCTTCACTTTTATAAAATTCAATGGAAGAAGGAAGAATAAAAATGGCCATATAGTGGGAAGAGAGGTATATGAAGTCCCTTTTTTCAAAAATTAATCTTTTTATAAGTTTATACTGAAACTATCTGGCCTAATAAATAGCAAAGGAAGTTGACATACAACTTGTCATAAAGCCAAGAGTAAGGTTAAGATACAAAGTGTATGTGTTCAGATCTTGCTCATTTTCATTCATGGGGCAGAAATTTGATTTTTAAACTTTTTAGCTTGAGGAAATCTTTTGGATTCCTTTTATTATATAGGGTAAATTTTTCTGGATAGTTTCTGTTTTACTCTACTATTCATCACTTTTGTAACTTCCTAAGTCTTCATGATTTCAACTATGAATCAGAAACACCAGTGTCAAAGAGAAGTCCTATTTTGTCTTTGAGAGTTTTTATTTTGTCATTTGTTGGTTCATTTTTAATAGTCACGTACCTTTTATAGGCCTGATCTAATTATACTGAACATAGAGAAGAATTGGAGAAACATGCTTCAGTGCCCACATACCAAGTAAACCTTAGCTCTATCTTACTCTCTTTCAGTGCCTATGGTGCAAATGTTATGAAATACATCAGAGGCCAGGACTGGATGATAATCCCAGCACTTCAAAGGCCAAATCAGGAGGACTGTGAGTTCCTGCACAGCCTGAGCATTATCTAAAACAGAACTAAAGAAGACAAAACAAAACAAAACAGAAAAGCCTTGGCATGTACTTCAGTACAGAGAGGCTTTAGGTTTGATGCCCAGTAACACACACACACACACACACACACACACACACATCCTGAGTAGGTCTGGCACTGGTACTTAAAAAATGCGAAGGCCGTGCACCCTATATGCCTATGCCTTGAAAGAATTAATGTTTTCAAGAGTCTTTTCTACCCCCAATGCATCTTATTCTAAAGAGGTAAATGAGCTCAAGACTTTTTTCTTCAAATTAGGGGATGAGAATTAGAGTGGTGAAAGAACTAAGGCTAACACCATTAAGTAAGCAATTGAAAACAGCTGACTCTTGTAACAGGCAGTAGAGGATCCCTTCTGCTTGTGCCATCTCAGGCCACAGAAGCTGTCTTTGAAAGTCTTTTATATAAAAATGATCCTATTTATTCCATCCCTTTTAGTGTTATGGTTTTTGGTTGGGGAGGGTGGAATCTGAGCATTTAGAAGCAGAACTAGTGGAGAATTTCTAGACTTCACAGACCATATAAAGGAAAGAGAGATATTTATGAAGTTCAAGTGAAACTGACACTTCTGACATAGCCTAAATACTGGATTTAAAGCAGTCATGAAACTATAAATTTCAATTTTGTCTATTGGAAATAACATTAGGAACTGCAATTATAGACATTTCAGGTGACTGTTGTGCCTTTTGGGTAATCTTATTAGTTATATGTGTGATTTTAATTTTTCTATTAGGTGACATGATAATTGCAAATTTTAGAAAATGCACCTTTCTATTTGTGACAGTAAGAAGAAAAAAAAAACTACGTGTGAATTAATGGGCTTATGGATATTTAATCAATGTGCCTATTCTTTCAATTAAGAGAAATACACAAAATATACAAACTGTTTTATTTAGTGCGGTTTAAGGATAAGAAACAAAATAGCCACAATTCTAAATAAGTCTGTTAATCTTAAAATGGAAGCAGGAAATAGTCTAAGCCAGTGACCTCGGACTGGAGTCACCTGGGAAGCACTGAAACAAATACAAGAGCTATCTGGGGACCTAACCTGGGCAACAGGACTTTTAAAAAGTTTACCAAGTAATCTTAATGAGTATCCAGGGTACAATACCACTGAGCAAGGCTCTTCTTAAGTTTGTTAATCTAAAATATTTATTACACTAAGCATGATATCACTTAAATTGCAAAAGGCATTACAAATGTTTGTTTCATAATGAAAGTGAGTCATATAGCAGACTGAAGATTTCATTCATTGGGAAGGATTATTCACAGTGAAATGAATTTTTAAATGGCAACATTAAGAACTCACTGTGCTAAAGAGTTTGTTCTGAGAAGGAAACCATGGAGGAATAGTGAATAAAGAAAGTTGGCAAAGCTGCAACTCCGTCTGTGTGTCTTTTTTCTTTTTAAATTTAAATCTTTACTGCTGCATTATATATACACATCATGATCACACTCAACACTGAGAATCGGTACCAATATATGACACAACTCAATTCTCATTTTTTCCCATTCCCCTTGGAGCTGGAGGAGCCTCCAAGAGGATTCCCAATAAGCCCCGCCTCCTGGCGTTGGAATGTTTGTGATTTTCATCTTGTTCCTCTCTTTCCCTCTTAACCATCCCCCCATTAATAACTCTAGAGGAAGCCACTTGTGAGGCTACTTAGGCAGCTTGTACAGAAACTCATGTGGTGAGGATTGGAGGCTTTGGCCAACAGCCAGTAACCATTGGTGTGTGCTTGTAAAAGGATTCTTGCAAACCAGTCAGGTCTTGAGATGTCTGTAGCACCCTCTGACAGCTTGACTGCCACCTTGTGAGAGACCTTGGGCCAGATAATTCAGGCAAGAATACATAGAAGACAACACATTGGAAAGAAAAAAGTGAGGAAGGGAACGAAGCAGGGCTGAAATGCTACACTGTGAAATTCTAGTAGAAAATACAGGTATGTTGGCTAAGAAGTGTGTGGGGAAGGGAAGATGACATTGATTACTGAAGAGACCTGAAAGTGTACTAAACTGTGGGAGAGACTATGGAACCATCGGCCATTTATTTTACTTCTTACAAGTTTGAAAATTTGTTTTTTTCAAAACACAGAAATTCAAATATTGAATGAAAAAATATTTGTGGCATATGTTTAAGTTGGCCTAACTCCTTGGAAGAAGGAGTTTATGAGATGAGATTTATCAGTTACTGGAAAACACTGACACCAACAGAAGTTTACATACCATAGACTAATAATAGCCCATTCTCTAAACAGTCTACATATGGATTATAGAGAAAGCAAAATCCCTTGCTTTAGTAGGACCTCATTTCTAAAACCTGTTTATATTCATTTTAAATGTATCTACAAAAAATTATCAAATTAACAAACATTCATTGCATTATACACAGCCACTTATTTCCTACAAATAATAGATATGCTAAATTGAAAGTCCAAGGACTTAATACAGTTTTCATTTTTTTCATGGTGGTGTAACAGGAGAAGGGAAGAATTTTATGAATGAAAATTCACCTGGTTTAAGTATAAGCTCATAGCTTTCTTTAAACTGTCAGAATGTTTTCCTAAGGAATTTTGCCTTAGGCGAATGTCTGCTTTTAGAATAAATCAGATTAAACTCAATTTTATCATAGTTTTACTTTTAGCCAAAAAGTTGTTTATTTTGTTTTAGTTGTTTATTTTGGAAGTAAAATTTAAAATCAACAGGCGGGTCTAGGGTGATCATGAAGGAAACTATGCCCACCCTGCAGTTTGCATGAACCAACCTGGGGGAATAATTCATTTGTTATTTGTCCATGGTTCTTCCATAGAGCAGGTAAAGATTGTTTTCATTTTAAAATATCAGACAAATAGAATTATTTTTAGCTGAGCATTGTGATATCACCAAACAGCACTTCTACTATATTTGTCTTCCTGCCTTTGCTCTCCCTTCCTCTCTCTCTCTCTCTCTCTCTCTGTGTGTCTCCATTCATCTCTTTCTCTCCCTCTCTCATATATATAGAGCATGCATACACACACAACATGGGTGGTACTATAGAACTGTGATTCTTTAATATCTACAGTTTTGTATCATGTGTCTATCTCCATTTGGGTTCATTAGCTTCATCCATTCAACAAATATACATTACACAGTATAAACATTTGCTTTTAATTTTAACCTGATATGAATAAACTTTCAATGGCTCTATAAACCCTATATAGAACAGTTAACATTATTTAATCAATATTCTACAACATTTAGTATTCTACTATATTTTTGTTCAGTGAAGATTTTTTCTTTTAATCTTGTCTTTTTGTTTTTTAAAAAATAAATATTATATACCAAAATTATAAATTCAAACAGTAAAAAGGAGTTTATACAAAAAATTTTGTTAGTAGGCTGGGAGTGTACTTCAGTGGGAAAGCATGGGCTTAACATGTGTGAAGTTCTGGGTTTGACACTGGAGCCAAAAAATTAAAGCCTGGAAAATAAACTCCATTCCTGTTTCAGGCTCCCATTTTACTAGTCTTTCTTCCCTATTTCTGTTTCACATCTCCTTTCAAGCCAGTCTGTGTATAAACAAACTCCTCCTTTTCCTGTATGAATTGAAGTATGATATATACCATGATTTCCATGTTTTAAACTTAACTTTTCTTTATCTTAACAGTACGGGGATAATCTCTTATCACAGATTTCTCTTCATATTCTACTGGATGTGATTTTTTATATCATTTGCTTAATCATTTCTATATTGACACATACCTATGTTATTATTTATTTGAGATAGGGTCTCACTTTTTTTGTAGTTCAGGCTGGCCCTGAGCTCAGCCTTGAACTCACAGCAATCCTCCTGTCTCTGCTTCCCCAGTGCTGGAACTATAAGCATGAGCCACCGCACCCTGCCCTGTGGTATGTGGTTCCAGTTGTTGGTGGGAGTGAGTCACCCTACCTGACTTTGTTGTATGTAGTTACCAGGAATAGAACCTGGGTCCTTGCATTTGTAGGGCAGGTGCTGGAACCACTGAGCTAAATCCCTAGCCCACACCTATGTCACTTAGGATATTTTTTTGCTATTCTCTAACCTACTGCATCATCTACTTCTTGTCTGAACAATATCAAATTGTTCTTGCTTTTTAATAGGGCTATTTCTACTTTTCCAGCATTATGCAAGATTCTGGCTTTTGGCCTTAGATAGCCAACCTTGTTAAGGGAGTATCCATTATTATGGTAATGAGTTTTAAAAAACAAGATTGGCCATTGTAGTTTTTGTTATCTTTGGAAATATCTTGTATGTGCATTTTCCTCTTTGATTATTAATCAGTTAAGGTATACAATAAATTTCACAGAATCAAGTCATTCTGAGGATGAATTTTTATGATACTGAATTCCACTCATGTATGTTATGCATGTTATTCTTTATTTTCACCTTAAACAACAGGTTTTTTTTATCATTTTAAACCCTTTAGGAGCATTATTTTATTAACTGCATAATTTTCCATCCAGTAAATATGTCCTTTTTAAAAATTATCATTCTATTGTAGTGTATTGATTATATTTGCATTTTAAGCTATTCTAAATACCATGAGATAGATTAAATGAATTTTTAAAATATTTATCTGCATGTCCTTCTAAACAATATATTTATGAAAGTATATAACTCAGGGGTGAACTTCAGCTTCCTAACCTTATTCATTTTAAATATTTAGTTTCAATAACTTGAGTCTCCATCGTATTGTAAAAGCCCAGCTCGCACCTCTAATCTTTAAGGAATTTCTGGGACTTTTTATAGTTATACTTTTTGGGTTTGGCAGAATTTTGATTTCATTTATCACTGACCTCCGTGGCAACCCTCTTCTCTTTATCCTGTAGACCCAACATGTATTAGAACCCTCTCTTCAGTTCTGCTGAAGATAATCCAAATAAGGGATTAACCAGGCATTTATGTCTGATGGACTTTTCTGTAGATTTGGTAAGCCATTATACAATCGGCAGCACAGCAGGTGGGATAACTGGTACAAACGGCTGTTAACAAAAGTCCTGCTACTTGTGCTCCTGGGAATCACTGATTTTGTGAATTTTCCTTGACTTGTTGTTGTGTCCAGATTTTGAGTCCCCACGTGACCACGAGGGAGTTGAGTCCGATGTAAAACACATGATGGTCTTTATTACAAGCTTGAGCAGGGCCTCAGCCATCACCGACATAGCGGATCAGAATTCAAAGCGCCAAACTCTAAATTGGCAGGGTTTTTATTGGGATTACAGTAAGGTTTGGGGAGTTTCAGCTTGACGGTTACATGATTGGTTGACATCAAGCAAGCACTGGGTGTTTAAACCTGATTGACCGGACCCATTGGATCAAACCACTAACGGTTGTTTAAACTATCATAAAGGACATCTGGACCTTGTACTTAATGGTTGGCTGTTGCTAGAAGAATATTGCTAATTACCCTCAAGTGTGGGTGGTCAAGGTAATTGAGCTCATGACTCGGTCACGTGTCTCCTCCTGGATCGCATGACCCTACGCTCATGAGCTCATGAGCGAGTGATGCGGCCCCTGCTGGATCAGAGCCTATGACCTTGAGCTCATGACCCAGTCATGTGGCCCATTGGATGATCTTTACTGTAATTACAGCTTATTGCACTGGTTCACCTTGCCCTAGGGTTCCTAGAACTGGAGTCTATAACCTCGTCATGCAGCCCTCTCTGGATCTGAGGCTTACATTTACTTTATTTGAAGGTGGGACCAGTTCTTTAAAATGTAGTCAATTAGGGGGGCCGGGGAGTTAGCTCAGTGGTTCCGGCGCCTGTCTTGCGAGCGCAAGGACCCGGGTTCGATTCCCCGGTAACCACATAACAATACTGGGTGTGGAGACCCACACCCAGCAGCAACCAGTAC
>PVIR01036784.1:0-10440 GCA_004026965.1 Petromus typicus | reverse complement strand
TTCTTTCTGTTAGATTTTTATTACCACGGATTTGTTACTCTTTTTAGCAATTTTATAAACTTTGATTTCATTAAGTTTTCCTAACTTCAAATTTCACAAAACGTGGTCCTAACTCTAATTATAAATGTACTTGTTATATGTCACAGTTATTTAATGAGTAATAACCAAGCAGACCCCCAAATCCCATTCCTGTCACTGTGGTATCCCCGTGTGTGGAATCTGCAGCCCCAGGCCCACAGACAGCAATACTGACTTCAGGGAAGACTCGCTGTCCCTGCCCTTTACTGCAAAAGCTGACATCGGACTGAGGGAGCAATAAACCAGCTCACCTGGCAGGATTCCACCAAGGTCCCCTCAACACCAGATCGGATCGCAGACTGCCTTGTCCAGTGTTCCAGGTGTGGTGGGCGTGGTCCTGCTTCACGGGAGTGAAGAGCCGAGCCTCCTGTCTGTGGCTGGCTCACCTGTGGCATAAGCTGAATATTGTTCCACATGGAAGCAGGATAACTGGTGGGCTCCAAACTCCCAGGGCTCCAGTGAGTAGGAACTGGGAGACAAAATGGGAGCTGGGAGGGAACACTGAGAAGATCCTACAGGGGCAAGTTCCAGGGCTGTCTCAATGACATCAATGCTCCTTTGATCTCCTGTGTGTGTAGGGGGGACCGAGGAGGGAAGTGTTCCTTGCTGGGTGTAAAATCAGGGAACCTTCTGTTTGGGGAGCAGGGACCGCCATTTTGTTTCTAATTAAGAAAAACTCCTAGGAAAGGAGCAAACTGTGACTTGCCAGCTCATTAGCAAACACTCTGACTCCTGCTGGGGACACTGCTTCCTGGAGAGCCAGGAGTGGGGGACAGGCCACTCCTAACCTTTGTGGGACCCAGGAGACAAGTATGAGTGAAGGCTCATGCACCACGTCTAGGCAACTATTTTCAGATGGTGAGCTGTGTTGAGAAATAGCTCACTTGGACAGCCAGGTTCAATTAAGAATTGCAGAATCCCTCAAGGTCTCATCCAAGACACCCTGGGAGCACATGTAGACATCTGTGGCCCCAGGTCCTCTATCTGTCTACACCCGGCTAAAACAGCCTCTCTTGGCCACACTGGTGAAGTAGTTCACCCTTGAAAGAGCAGACCCCATAGGTATAGGAGCAGGTCTTAGCAACTGTAGCATGTTCTGGAATGTGGGGAGGGGTTGGGTGCGGACCTCTTGGGAGCTGTATAACCTTTGCTCCCTGTGAGCAGGGTGTGGCTAGAGGACATGGTAGCTGGCCCTTCTGTGTGTCATGCCTGGGCATGAGAACAGCCTTGTGACCAGTCTAACATTTGGAGATGGAAGCACTGGAGGGGAACAGGTCGGGTCCTGGAACTGCACTGAGCAGGTGAGAAACTGGAATGGGTGAGGTGTGGGACCTTCAGCAAGTGGAGGCTGGAACATGCCACGCTGTGGTTTTAGAAGCGTCCTTTAATTGCTTCTGATTTGGGGCTGTATACTTATAGGTTGAGCACTATCTGATGTAGATACTATTGGGCACATCTTGGATATGGTTTCTACCTCTCTCCTTCTTAGCCCTCAGACTCCCAGTTCTTACCTGCAGCCTCGCTCCTGTGGTGGTGGGGCAGCTGGTGTGGTGGAAGGCTGGGGGAAGGAGGTTTGGGGGCGAGGGCACCCTTTTCTCTCTGCTCTCCCCATCTTCACATCCACTGGTCTGTTCCCTGTTCTTTGCCTCTACACCCTGCCACCCCAGTTCCTATCTTGGCATTTCATTCCTATTCTCCTTTCTGCTTCTTTCTTTGCCTGAGAATTTATTTTTTCCAGATGCAAAGGCAGGGGCAGTGCGGGTTTTACAGGGAGGTAGGAGATACTTTCCTTGCATCCTAGGGGGCTTCTGTGATATAATAGTATTTGATAAGTTAGAAAGACTTTAGTGGGTTGATGTGGAAACTGACTATCTCTAGTAGCACTAGTTCCAACAAACTGATTTATACATAAACACTCAGAGTATTATTTTTAGAACTGTGCATAATGAAGGGCACTCTTTCTAATGAAGGCCTGTGCCACTCAGTAGCTGGGTTGATCCACTCTTAAAATGATGTGTGGGGTCTCTCTTGCTCCAAAACCCCATGATTTTAGTGCACCTCCCTCATTTTTATAGATGAGGAAATTAAGATCAGAATCTGTGAAGTGACTTACATAAAATCAAACATAAAGTCATGTCTGGAACTGTTATAGGAAAAATACAACTCCCAACCTGTTAGATCTCAAATGTGCCGAGTTTGTGTCCCTGGTAATCGAAGGATGAGTTTCACAGGGCAAAGGAGATTAAAAGTAGGAAAGTCTTATTGGGGATTAAGAACAGGTCTTGAGAGACAGGAGGGGTCCTGAATAGGTTGCTAAAGGAGACCCTTTGTTGAGGGCTAATTTATACATCAAAGTCAAAATGTAGATATACATGGGTCAAACTATGATCGGTCAGGAGGATTACAAGGATAGCTACTTAGCTAATACTCATCCGTTAGGAAGCATAGTGTGTTTCAAGGGTATATGACTAGTGTCACTGACTTCAGTTTACCTGTGAGCCCTGAAACAGGGACATTTTGAGGAGGGATGCTTAGCTGTTCTGGCACCCATGTGGATTTCTGATTCATGTCAGGACTGGGTGGTTCTAATTCCAGTGTGGGCTCAAGTTCTGCTTGTCCCTTCAGAGGCAGGGAAGTCTGTGAGTCTGGCCACTGGGGCTTTGTCTCGGGGCCTGGCCTTCTGCAGATGCCTCTACACCCAAAGTTCCCAGGTCTTCTTTTACTGCTGACTTAATGAGAGCCAAGTCCCTCTCTGATGGTGACTCATTTCTGTCTGATTTAACTGCCTGTTGTAGAACCAGCCTCCATCTTGCACTCTTTTTTACTGTCAGAACCTGACATTTTTGTTTCCCAAAGCACAATGAGAGGCCGAGCTCCTAGCGCCAAACAGTCGCTACAGCAGCGGTCATCCGATCCACATTCCCTGCCTCCATGTCAGGCCCTCGGAATGAGACAGATGCACGTATGGAGTGGTTAGAACTTTTTCTGGCCCTCCAGCAGCTGTGAGTTTTCTTGCCAAGTAATTTTCTGTGTAGAATGAGTTCTGGGCTTTGTGAAATTTGTCTTCTGAGGTATGGCTTGCGTAACATTTGTATGGCTACTTCCTCCTCTGTAAAGAGGGATAATGAAATGGTCAATTTAATCCTTTTGTCAGGATTACATGACAATAGACATGCAAAGCTCCCGGCAACAGGGCCTGACGTGTAGCAAGGATCACTCATTGCTGTGGTTTCTTTTCCTGTCCTTGTCTCTGATGAGGATCCCCTCTTGGCTCGGTCTGCTCACTTCCAGTCTGCTGTTTTCCAACTTTTCTGCTTTTTCACAGCGCTTCCTTCTCAGATTGCAGATATTTCAGCTGCTGCAGAACAGAGGAGTCTGTTCCATGTTCTGAAGTGGTTTTTCTTCATGGCTTAAGAGCCACGGAACTTTTTAAAAATCGTAGAAAGATTTTTAATTTGTTGCCTCACAGAGACTAGCCTCTTCCCTTCCCTTCCCTTCTTTTTTCTCTTCCTCTTCCTCTCCCCTGCCCTGATTGTCCTTCTCCCCCTCCTCCTCCCCCTCCTCCTCCTCCTCCTCCTTCACTCCTACCCTCCCTGTCTAATACTAGGATTGGACCTAAGGCCTTTGCAATGAGCTCCATTACCGTCATTTTTTTTTTTTAATTTTGAAACAATATCTCAGCTAACTTCCAAGGTTGCACAGGCTGGGCTCCAACTTGAGATCCTTCTGCCCTGGCTGCCTTGGGTCCCATGATTCCAGGACTCCTAGTCTCAGTTCCTCTCTGTGATCTCAAAGTCCTCTGGTAGGCTTTTTTTTTTTTTTTTTTTTCCTGCCGTGCTCATTTATATCACTTGTTTTCTTAATAAGCAGAGGGATTTTCCTTACATGTATTTACTTTCTCTGCTGGACACTTGATTTGTATCTACTACAAACACAGCCAGTAACTCAGCTATGAGATGAAAAGGACAAAAAACTGTCCAAAATTTGCCAGCCTGTGACTGCTCTTGGAACACTCCCGCACTTTGCTTGTCATTTAGAGAATGCTGGTTCTGGACCTTCCCCGTCCTTCTCCTGACTTTGCCTGTTTACTGGTGTTTGGTGGGGACTCACCAACTGATTTTCTTTAGGCTGTAAAATGCATGCTCAGAGACTTCTACCTAAGAATGCTTCAAGTTACCATTGTAGTTATTACCTACAATCCAAGTTTCCTCTTTGAAGAAATAGTTTAAGACCTATGCTCAGAAGATGGCTAAGTACTAAGGGGGCACAGCACTTTTCCTACAGTTAAATAAAAGTCTGGTCATTCATGGCCATTAATATTCCCTCCCCCCCCCAAAAAAAAAATCAGACTTAAATCCTTCTGGATTTCTGCCTCACCCATGTCCCGAGTCCTGACACTCTCCCTCTCCACAATGACTTTTCCTTCCTCCTCAGTTCTCCAATACCACCTCTTCTTTCCCTCCTGACAGCTGGTGAATATAAGAAAAGTGAGCCAAAACAGGAATTTTTTTTGCAGTAGAAACTGCCAGGCTGCCTCGAACAATGGCGGGAGAAAGCGTTGGGCAGTGAAGTGGGCTTTTTATGGGGACTTGGCTGGGGAAAGCATTGTGGTGGACTGGGATTGGTTGGCCTTGGGTGGTGGGTTAGGGAGCTCGCTGATAGTCTGTGCTTTGGCACACACTCGGGAAAGGAGGTCATTTTAGATCTGGCATAGTTTAGGGGCCCTTTCTGTAAGGTAGTGACTCTAACAGTGACCTTGCTTCTTAGTTCATTGAGTACATAAAAACACTCCCTACTAACACATCTGTCCTAGACACCGATTTCCTTCCTGCTCGATGCCTGTACCCTTATCCACAGGCCCACACTGCTCCTGCTCAAATATAGTGACCTCTTTGTCCTAGTACCATTTTTTCCCTCCCTCTAGGATCAGCCTATCAACCTACAGAAACATCTTTCATCTTTAAAAGGTGCACCCTTAAACCCACTTCTGTCTGAGTCACTATGCCATCTTATCACACTCAAAACTCTTTGGAGGTAATTGTCTCCATACCTCTTCTTTTTCCCCCTTTTTTTGGTGGGGGGGATTTTCTTTTGCTTGGGTTTCGACTCCCACTTTACCCTGCAGATCTTGTCTTTATGAATAACTCTCGCACTTTTACATCCAATGGTTGATTCTTAGTCTTTATCACACTGTTCATCTGAAGCACCTGACACAAGGACTCACTTCTTTCTTCTTGATTTTCTGTCTTTGGTTTATGCACAGCACATCCATTGTCTTCTGGTATTTTCATTCTTCTAGTGTGGATGGCTTCTTTTCGTCCTGCCTATATCTAAACATTCAAGAGACCAGACTTAGCCGTTGTCTCCTTTTTTCCCCCTCTCTTCTCTGACTTTAAAGATGTTCTTGGCTCATTCTATGATTTTCTTTCTTCCAGTTTTTTTAGTTCTTAATTTCTTTCTCTCTTCTGTATGCTATAGCATGTATAAACCTTTTGATGTTGTTGCTCAAGATCCAGAAGCATTTTAAAACCGGTCTTTCAGTTGTTCTTCTCTGCCCTTCAGACTGGGTAATCCTGCTGATCTTCATGTTTGCTGACTTTTCTGAATGATCATCTCCCTTCAGCTACTGAGATGATCTCATGAAATTTCAATTTCAGATATTCTAGTTTTTAATTCTAAACTTTTTTTGTGATTGGTTCTTTTTAATAGTTTCTATTTCCCTGCAAGGAATACTCAGCTTTATATTCATTTCAAGAACATTTATTTTCTGAAACAGTTATCATAGCTGCTGCAAAAACTTTGCTTAAAAATGAAACATCTGGGTCATGTGGGGGTTGAGCTCTGCAGACCATCTCTTCCTTCCGGAAAGAAAGTAGTCATGTTTCCCTAGTTCTTTGTACATCACAAAATTTTGCATCCTCCTGAGCATTGTAAAATTACATTGCATAAACTTTAGATCCTTTGTTGACATGATTAAGTCTAGGTCACCAGTTCTGACTTGCCTTCTGTGAATGCAAGTCCCAGTGTCTCTGTTTCTGCCCTGACTCTGTCTTATGAACACAGCACCAGGGAGGAGCCTCATACTTGGCCCTTGCTTCACACCACAGTGTGGTTCTCAGGTCTTTGTCACATTGCAACTCCAGGGAGAACCAGAGACTCAGGAGGTATCACCTGAAGAGTTAGAGATCCCTTTCTCTTGTGGTTCCATACAGTACTTTCCAAACAGATACAGAGACTGAGCCATTTAAAGTCAGTTTTCTGTGTTTTGTCCTCCTTCTCCAATCTGCCTGCTTCTGTGCCCATCTCACTGTTCTCAGGTAGTTGCTCTTTGTATTCTGTTTGGAATTTCTAGTTCTAATCTGAGGGAGGAAGACTGCTCTGGACCATCACCATGGCCCTCCATGATCTAAATGCCTTTCTGATAACTCCCGATTAGAGGGCTGTTGCCTGAATCACTTCCTGGATCTCAGCATCTCCTTCTGGATGTTGAGTTGTTATTTCAACTCTCCACACTTGAGCCAAGATCTTGACCTCCAGGCCCTAGCGCCCCCTGCATGATCTGTCCCCATGTCAGTAAGAGGCACAGCCTCGTCTCTGCTGTTTAGGCCAGAATTTGGAGTTTCTGGCTCACACACCACTTCTAACTAATTCTGATAGCTTTATCAAATATATATATAATTTCACTAACATACCAGCTCCTCTTGATTGTCATCTTTTACTTACAGAGTCATAATTGCCTTCTATTTGCCCTTCTTTCTTCCAATCTTCCCTAAATCTCTTCTTCAGTCTGTAGCTAAGTAGGACGTGCCAAGATTTACTAGACTCTCTGTTACTACCAGTAACTACTTTTGCCCCTGCAAATGAGGATATAGGCCCCCTGGTGACTCTTAAGGTCACAGGTGATCGATAACATCTCCCATTCCTGCTTTTTCCCCTTGCTCTCCTTCCACATCTGTCTGTGATCACATAGCCTCGCCTGTTCTTTAGCTCTGCCTCTGCATCCTGTGTTCCTCAGCAGAGGTCTGCCGGGCTGTCTCTTTCATCAGCCTTCTAATTTTTGGTTCCACATTTGTCTCTTCCTCAGAGAGTCTGGCTGTCTCTAGCTCACCTCTTACTTGACATTACTCATAGTACCCATCTAATCTGACTTACTATCTACCTGTCTTCTTCTTTTCATTAATGTAACTTTTGGATGACTCATTTCTTTTAATTAAATGTCTTCAGTGGTGTATTTAGTGCACCTACTAGAGGGTAAGTGCTCAGTATTTGTTAAATGAATGAACTGAAAGATAAGTGATAAGTTTTCAAAGAGGGAATATGCTGGAATTATTTTCTATTCATATTCAAAAACACTATATTAGAAGAAAGATATGGAAATTGTTTCCCAACAGGGATTCTAAAATGTTAGTGCCCGTGAGCCCATTTTCAGAGTGTAGGATAGCAGTGCACTCTGGTGGATTGAACAGCTGGACTGGATGGCTTGGGGACCATTTTTTTTTTTTTTTTTTTTTTTAGGTTTTTTTTTGAGACAGGGTCTCGCTTTGTAGTTCAGGCTGGCCCTCAGCTCAGCCTCAAACTCACATCACAATCCTCCTGCCTCTGCCTCCCGAGTGCTGGGATTACAGGCGTGAGCCACCACGCCCGGCACTATGGTATGTGGTACTGGTTGCTGCTGGGTGTGGGTCTCCACACCCAGTATTGTTATGTGGTTACCAGAGAATCGAACCCGGGCCCCTGCACTTGCAAGACAGGCGCCGGAACCACTGAGCTAACTCCCCGGCTTGGGGACCATTTTTAAGGAGAACTTTGAGAAACAAAGACGGAAGTACCCAGCTTTCATTCTTCCATCCCATAGCTCATCTTGAAGTATAAGAGTGGAACACAGCAGTACGGAAGTCACTACAGACCACAATGTACGCAGTGACCCGGTTCTCATTCTACCCGCCATTTGTCCTATGTGATCTGACTCCAAGATCATGAAAGACTGAGTGAAGAACTACTTTGTAGGTCTAAATAAGAGAAATTTTGGCTCAAACCCTCACCCCGTTTGCTTTCAGTACCTCCTGAATACAAGCAGGTTCACAGTGAAGATAAAGGAAGGGTACAGCTCAAATATTGGAACACCACAAATGTAATGGAGACTCTGAAATTCATATCACTTTGGTTCCTTGTATCTATGTTCATTTTTCATGCAGTGGATAAATGACCCCTGGGCTATACACAAAGGACGGTTGTCATCCAGAAAGTGTTCTCAGGCCCTAGTGTCGGCACTCATGCCGTTTCATGCCAGACGATGGCCCTTTGTTCCTTCCAAGGCGACACTGTGAATTAAGAAATCTTTTGAGATAGCTTCCGCTTTTACTTCCAAATTCTAGAAAGCTGGCACAGGAAAGGGAATTGTGAGGGTGTTAGAAGCAATACAGTGCTTACAGCCCAGACTCTTCTCATCCTCAACAACGAAATTGTCTTTTCTCAGTAGTGTGACCCCATAGGGAACCAGCTGAGGTGATAAATAACTGATGTATCTTGGATTTGGTTTGTTTATTCGCATTTTTGGAGTGCAGTGTTTTCCTGTTTTTCAAATTCTGTGCAAGTCATATTTTTATATATGTCTTCTTAGCAAGAGCAACCACTTACTAATGCTATGATTGGAATTTAAGAGGGAGACTGGTTTATGCACTATGGAAAGTATACTCCCCATTGATATTTCAAGAATAAGGCATTATACAATTCATCTTTAACCCAGTAGAAAAAGGTGAAGTAAAGGAAATGTTTTTGGCATCATCTCTGCTATTCAGCACTTACTTGATAGTTAGTAGTGTTGTTTGGCTGCCCAGGGCACAGGGCAGCTCCCAGAATCCTGCAGGAACTGGGAGAAATGCTTTGCATCCTTATTAAGAAGATGCTAAATATGTCTGAGCTATGACTCACTCTTCTTGGTGGAAGAAACCCTTAGCGGGACAAAAAAAAATCTAAGCATCTCTCTTCCTATATAAAAAGGCAGAATATTTTATGAATACTCACTAAGTTTTGTACATTTATTAATCTAATAGGTACTTGTTGCATGTACCTGTTCATGTCAGTCACTATGGCAGGTAGGTGTCTAGCGTCAATTTCTTCTCCGATAGTGAGTATACCTCTGTTTATACAGAAAAGCAGATGGTGGAGAGACAGGAAAGGCAGAAAGTTCTGTGAGGCTGATGGAAAGACTGTCAATGTGGGTGGTCAGAACCGTGACACACACACACACAGAGAAAGAATCGGACCATATTGCTTTAAGACACCATTGTCTGGGATACTGAGATACTACACAGCTGGAGTGTATCACAAGCTCCGCCTCTGTGAATTCCCAATTCTACATAATTCTGCTTCTTTTACATTTCTCTTAATAGGCACATTATTTATAATACTCTTTACAAAAAAGAGAAAAATCTAACTGCCTCCTGGAACAGAATGGTTGCATTAATATGGTACATTCAGGAGTTGGAATTCTCTATAGTCATTAAAAGTCATATTGCAAAAGAACATTTAATGATCCAGGGATATACTCACAATCTGCACAAGGGAAGCCCATAAAACAGTGTGACCTCGATTTCCTAGTGCTGCATTCTCAGCCAGACCTGTCTTGATGCCCTAATGAAGTCTGCATCTGACCCCGCCCTTGACCTACCCTTCCTCCCTTCACTCTGTCCCGCCCCGTGTCTTTCTATGGCATTTGTCCCCACCTAACACGCCATACAATTCACTTCGCACCATGTCTTCTTGTCCCTCTCCTGATGGAATGTAAGTCACAGGAGGACAGAGGTTTTGTCTGTGTTGTTCACTGAGATGCCCCTAAAGCCTAGAACGTCTGGTACCAACAGATCCTAGTGAACCTCGTCCTTGCTGAATACGTAAGTGACAGCAAAGTGGTTAGAGGATAACACGGGTGACTGTTTTCTTTTGCTAACTTTTCTGAATTTTCCATGTTTTCTGCAACAATCACGGATCATCATCATAATTAGAAGACACAAGACTTTACAAAGACACTATTGCCCGTGAATTCCTCCGTGGACTCAGCTGGTCTGTCTGTGGGAGGTGGTGGGAGGGCCCGCAGAGGAGGGCAACACAAGAGCCTTGTGGTTGGAAGTTGACAGTGTTGTCAGCAGAGACCTCAGGCTCAGGTCTGTGTCTGAGCTTGCCCGACTGTGGGGCTCTGGTGCCAGTGCCCTGCCTCACCCTGCTCACACTCATGCCAGGTGGGCTGAAGTTGTCTCAGCACTGCTTCTGCTGTCTCCTTTCGAGGTTGCTTTGTTCAAATTCTGCATTTTCTTGATACCACTTTGAGTCTCTCTCTCTCTCTCTCTCTCTCTCTCTCTCTCT
>PVIR01036783.1:0-15579 GCA_004026965.1 Petromus typicus | reverse complement strand
CTCTATTTTGGCAAGGAGCACAAGGAAATGTATTTTCACAATTCAAACCAAGAGGCTTTGGGAGAGGCTTGCCAAGTGCACAGATGCAGAGGATGTTAATTATTCTCACGGACAAAGCACCTGAGGACTTCGTGTGAATTATTAAAACGCTGCGCTAACTTACTGCATTTGAATGTCAATTGACTGGCTTCAGTATTAATAGGTTTTTACTTTAGGACTAAATAATAAAATTTCTAGCTATCCCCTCCCTCACAGAGCTGCCATCATTGTTGTCTTTATTGAAGCTCATGGCAGGGAAGTGGAAATGGTGACCGGCCTGTACAGATACACTCTGGGGGAGTTTAGAAAGAGGCAAGAAAACAAAGAAGCCATAGAGTTGGCTCAATGACTTTTTTTTTCTCTGAGACAATAATGTTATCAATTTTCTCAAGAAATACCATTCTAGTATTCTAATTGTATGACACGACAGGAAGGCACTTAAACAGTTAAAAAAGGACTACATTGGAAGGATGAGCAGCGACGAGGGAAGCAGCGGAGTGTTCAGGAACTGCCAATAAATGACTCCTTGATTGATTCCTCGTAGACAGCTGCATGTAAATTAACCTCATTAGCCCCTCTGAAAAATGTAGACAGCAAATGCTTAATTTGTGAAGATTAATGAAAAATGAGTCTAGTGTATCCTGCAAAATTTATGACTCAGGGTAAGGGCTCAATAAATGGAAGAGTTTGCTCTGTGAGAATCATCTTGACCAACCAGGAGTCGGAGTCAGAACACGTGGCGGATGGTCTGCCATTTTATCCACCTGGCGCCTGTTCCTCTTTCTCGGCTCTTTACTAGACTCTTGTTTTTTGTTTTGTTTTGTTTTGTTTTTGTTGAACTCAGGCCCTTGTGCTTCCAAGGTAGGCGCGGTACCACTTGAGCAAAATCTCTGACTGACTGTTTAGTTCTGAAGAGCGATTCCTCCCTAGAGATACAGTGTTAGGGAAGCGCAGCCAAGCCCTTGTCCTCCCTTGCCAAGAGGCCTAGAAGGCTGATGCTGGGTCATTCTCGTGTTACAAGCTGTCTGCTAGACGGGAACCTGGAAATGAGCCCCCTGAACGAAATGGACACAGCTACAGCTGCCAGACTCCAATAGCTTTTGCCCCTTCCGAAGCCTAGTTCCTTGGCTTTCCTTGCTATTCTTTGAGCCTCTTATTGGAAGCTTACTCCTATTTCAGTTGACCTGAAAGCAAGCAAGCCCAAGTGATGTAGAATATTAGAGCTGGAATCATCTTCAGTATCATCTACTCTCATTCCATTATTTTAGAGAAGTGGGGTTTTTGATTTAGAGAAACAAAGATTTTTTTTATTTTAATCTAGTGATAGAGCTGGGATAAACCTGTTGAATCTTGTTCCAAGGTTCTTTTCACTATTGTTTGATATTCTCCCAAGGCTATATCGTCCTACCTTTTGATTTGTGGATACTGAATAAAGTTCCATTGAAACATTTCTCAGGTTGCTATTCATTGACAGAGCCTCAGCGCTGCTCTAGCCACAGATGTCCCTGAGCCGTGAGGTCCTCTGACCACTTGGTTGATGTCCCATGTCAAGCGCTTGGTGCAGAGGGATCTGGAGTTCTTGGTTTGTCAATCACCCAGAATTAGCAGAAATGTCAATCACTTAATATCGGTGCTTGAAGGACTGTCTGCTTCAATTTACCCCTTCTTTCTCCTTCCTTCCCTCCCAAACATCACACCCCACTGTAAACCCCACACCCTAACTGTGGGAGCCGGGGATGTACAAGGACGTGAGTTCAATTCCTGATACCAAAATAAAGATTAAAAATTAAAAAACAAACAAAAAAACATCAGTGGAGTAACCTAGTATCACGCACTTATGATCAAGTACCACACAAGTTCTCAGATGAGCACATGAGGCTTTGAGGGGCTGTCTAGCTATAAGCTATACCTACGGCAATGACTTGCTTTCTCCAGCTATCTGTATACTCTGAAATTTTCTCTACTTCAGTCTTACAAGTGAAACATGGAGAAGAGAGGCAATAATACAATGGAAAAATCAGTAGATCTTTCTTAATGGCTTACCCTTAAGATGCAAATAACTGCAATATTAAGGTTTTATGATTGTAAAAACTTGTATACAAGGTAATCATGGGTGAAATTAGATAGCATATCATAGTCATGAACAGTTTAGACTCAAGAGGTAGAACACACATGGTTCAGTGCAGACTGTACCAATATTGTAGGTAACATTGCACACACAGACCAGCTTCCAGGACCTCCTTTCTCTTCATCAGCAAAACTGAGACTATTGAAGTAGTAATTTTCACTATAGTTAAGTTTTCTAATTTAACTTCCATCTCCGAACCTCTTTGTCCCTTGTTTCGATGTGTCTATTTGAAACAGAAAAAGTTCATAATTTTCCAGCCTCTCTGGTAGCTAGCGTTAGTGTGGGAAATAAAGTTACATTTCTGAGCAGTGGGGTGAAAGTGGTAATCTGCTGGGGAGCCCTTCCTTCCAAAAGGTTTTTAAAAGACCCCTTCCTTTTACTTTCTTCTTGTGGCTATAAGAAAATCATCATAAGAATAAAAACAAGAAAATCACTGAAGAACAAGTCTGGATAGTGTAGTGGCCATTTACCTCTTCCCATCTTTCTATGAGAAAAATAAACTATACTTGTGTTGAAGTGGAGCTGTGCAGTGTTGCCCATATTTAATCATTTTAACTTACAAAATGAGCAATCCTGTACAGTGCACCCTAACATTTGCAGGTAAAGGCTTGTTTTACACTATAAATGAATCAATGCGTATAAAGAGCTTATATTGCCTGGTATGTGCTCAATAAATGTTAATTAACATATTACCTCCATATTCTGGTACACTTTTTCACATTAAAATATCTCTGAAACCAGAATAATCTTAAAATCAATTCAAATAGTTAATGTGTTACTGTTTCTTTTCTCCCTGAAGGGATGCTGTTGATTTATTTTAATAAGAGTACACTTAAAATTTGATTTGCTGTGGTCCCTTGGTTAAATTATAAAACTGACAACTAGTCACTCCACACTGACCAGGTCACTAAATCAAGTTGATAATATGTACCGTATTATAAATTAGCTTTGTTTAATTTTTTTGCTTTTTTTGTTTTTGTATGTGAAATAGAAACAGCATTGTTTTAGCTTTCTGTCGTTATTTTGGACTTAATGGTTAATACATAGGAATAAATTCTGTTAGATCATCCAAAAGCTCTTATGTTATTTATATAAAATTTACATCATTTATATAAAAAACAGCTATTACCAATGTAGAAACAAAAGATTTTTAAATTATGGGCCATGTCTGGAAATCTATATTCAAACCACTTCTCCTTTAAAAAGAAAGAGAAATAAATAGCATAGAAAATATCACACAGCTATCACAGGTGGTGAAAGAATTGTGCTGTGAAACTGTTCTCAGTTTTGTACGATCCGTGGTACGTGGGTTTAGGACGTGGCGGTGGACTGTGATCAGACATTTAAATGGGAGTGTCATGGCGCCGGGGACGCAGCGGTAAGAACAGGTTGCCTATGGTTTCTTCCAGGGGATGAGGTAGGTGGAAGGAGGCAAATGAGGGAGCCAGCAAAGACCATTTGTAGGAGGAATAGAATTGTGAACACCAGCGGATGGGGGCCCATGTTGCTCTTTAACAGAGTGGCCAAGGAAATGCTCAAAAAGGGAATATTTTAGCAATTTCTGAAAGAACTGAGGGGGTCTGTTGTCCAAAAATGTAGGAATAATTGTTCAAGACAAAGAACCCACAGTGTCCAGGTCCTGAGGCAGAGGTGACACGGGGTTGCACCTTTCTGTTCAGAGCGCAGAGTAGCGAGGAAGCTGAGCTGCCTGAGGTGAAGGGACCGAAGAACTGTGGGTAAACAAAGGACCCAAAGGACACAGTCACACAAACTTTGTGGCCCACAGGCAGCACCTTCATATATCTGTAGAAACCTTCCAATCCCACCCAACATGACTGCGGATGACAGTCAATAAAGAGAAGAGTCCTCTCTGTCTGACTCAGTAGAGATCTTAGTTCTTATATTTAGTTCTTTCTGAAATCCCCGGGTTGTATAAATCCTCTTAACTTCAGGCTATTCGTCTTTTAAAGGCAAATGAGGTACTTGTGGAAAGCATGTGGTGACAGGCAAACAAATATAGAAGATGCTGATTATTTCTACTGTGTGCTTAACACATCACCATGCACATGATGAATTCAGTATTTGACTGACTAACAATAGTAAGCCTGTTAAAAAATAATTGAGTTTTCATTGCTATTGAATAGTCGTTAGTTTGGGAACATACATTATTCTACCTGGTAGTACCAAGGATTCCACAGGGTTCAGTTTTGGCTACATTACTGACAGCCCACTACATGCTATGGGTTTGCATGTATTACATGCATTCTGAACAGATTTCTTGTGTCCTAATTCATCTCTCTTCTCAGGCTTGTCTGAAGCTGTGTCTTTTCTCAGAACATCATTGCTTTTCTTAACATTTTGCACATAAGTAATGTTAATAATGGAATGTTTACCAAAGGTTTCATTTAGAGAAAAAGGCTGTGCTACTCCCCACTCCCTATAGCAACATTTAAATTGAATCCTCCATTAAACATTTCTGTCTTTTCTCAAAATGTTCCCTCCTTTAGAGCCTCATTGATGATTTTCACAGCTTATTTTTCCACATGTCAGCTCTAAAAGGTCTGTTTTGTTTGGTCAAATAATCCATGTCTTCTTCTCAGAGCTTGTACGCCATTCTTTAATACAAAAATCAAGCAATAGTAATGTGTAATTTTCTTCAAAAATTGCAAATCGTTATGGCCATATGCACTGTCTATAAGTTCCACTGTTTTCTTTTTTATTACTGCAGATTGAACCCAGAGCCTTTGCTCTGAGCTCCATCCCCAGCTCTTCTTTTTATTTTTTAAAAATCCATTTCATTTTGAGAGAGTCACTGAGTTGCCCAGATGGGGCTTGAAGTTGTCTTCATCCTGCCTCAGCCTCCCACAGCACTATGCAGTAACCAGTAACCACACCTGACTACAAGGCTTTTAGCTAGTGATAACTCAAGAGAGTGTTGGCTACATAGCAGGTTGCTGCTAGTTAATGGTGAAGTGAAGGTCAGAGTGCGTATGTCCCACCTTATTACTCTGTACTCCTTATAGTCCTAGACACACCTTCCAGGGGTATCCTTGTCACTGGTGGAGTTTTGTTTCCTGGGACTGCACTGTAGGACATGTGCCTCCCTCAGCACTGTCCACTCTGCAAACCATGGTCTTCTGCCCCTGGATCTGGTAACCTGCAATTAGACCTTGTGTACACCTGACATTCTTCTCTGAAGTTTCCTCCTAGAAAAGTAGGCTGTGTAGGGCTGGGGATGTAGCTCAGTGGTTGGGGTGCCTGTCTTGCAAGCACAAGGACCCTGGTTCGATCCCCGGTTAATCACATACAATACTGGGTGTGGAGACTCACGCCCAGCAGCAACCAGTACCACATACCACAGTGCCGGGCGTGGTGGCTTACGCCTGTCATCCCAGCACTTGGAAGGCAGAGGCAGGAGGATTGCTGTGATGTGAGTTTGAGGCTGAGCTCAGAGCCAGCCTGAACCACAAAGTGAGACCCTGTCTCAAAAAAAAAAAAAGTAGGCTGTGTAAAACAACAAAATAATATTACACCTTTTAAAACTGTCCATGTGTTGTGATTCAAAATTTGATCCCTACATTTGCAAAGCAGTTTTCCCTGTTTCCATCCTGTTCTCTCCTAACTCTGCATCTTTATTCTCCTGACTCTGCGTGTTTTCCCTTGAGACTATTGAGGTGCTTATTCTCTAATCAGTGAGGCCAGTATGCCATCATCGGGGTGCATTATAACCACTCCTGTATAGGAGCAGCCTGCAGTAGCATACACGCAAACACAAAATATACAATCTGGCCCAGACTGAAGTCATAGAATAACCAACAGTGGGCATCGAAGTCGGCATCCTCTCTGTTCTACCCATCAGTACAAAGTTTAGAAATAAAAGAACTGTCTGAGGGAAAAATACACAAAACACGTTTCATCTGGCTCCCATAGATCTCTGAAATAGAAGCCAAAACTTTGCTTGCTTCGGTGGAGTATTTATTGCATCCTGAACTACTCTTTCAAGTACTTTGCTTATCATTAAACATTCATTTCCCTGGAAACTGGAGCTTTCACTTCTTATAGCTGTAGCAATTAAGGACAGTCTTGGCTGGGTAGTTCTGACTTCCCAGCAGGACTCTGAGTGATCTGTGGCCCATCTTTTATTGCCCAGAGAGCTTTGCTCATTTACAAGCATTATTATTTTTCTGGGAAACACAAGATAAATCCTTCCCCAGTGCAATAATCCAGGTCAGACCTGTAAACATGATTTTAGTAATAAAGGAACTGTAATTATCAAGAGGAAGTTATAGTTATTGATTAGGCCATCCCTCTTGCCCTGCGTAACACACCTGTCTCCAGAAGAGTGCATTTCATTGTTTTTTTACTGAGGCTGTAAGGAGCAAACTATTGCTGATCCTCCTGTCTCTGTAATCACTATGCTCAAGAAGGCCACACGGGTGCTTGAGGAACACAGTTTTCTCATTCATGGCGGTGGCATCTCTCTCAGGAAGAGGAAGGGATGAGGTCACATGGGATGGATGCAGGAACGGAGGGGTGGGGCTGCACCACGAATAGGAGCCCAGTCATTAGAGGAAAATCCCCGGTCGCCTTCGTTATTCACCTCCTACCCGATGACCTGTTATCAGCAGCTGTTCCTGCTTTATAATACAACCTGAGGAGCGTGCATTCTCGTGTCTCTGAGGCTATGAGAGATCGAGACCTTGCACAGAGACCTGGGATGGGCCAGAGGAGTCTTCTTCTATGCAAAGCACCTCTCCTTTGCTGAATCTGCTGTGGGTTCTAATTTCTCAGGTAAGTTGAGAAAAACTGGTACAAAAAACGCGAGTAATCGGAGAGTCATTAATAGTGCAGAGAGATTTGTCTCCAAGGGATGCTCACGGCAGCACTTGCAGAAGGAAAAACGTATCTCTCTTCTCTCGAGGGATTTCAGAACTAAATAGAAGAAAGCACTCTTGATGAAAGACAGTGCTCTCCTTCTTCCTAAAGAGGAAAGCTGCCAGATATTCCTCACTACAAAATAACACCCGAGACACAAGAAAGATAAAAACCAACAAAAGACGCTACAAATTGTGTGTTTACGGCAGGCTGGGTCTTGGCAGTCAGCCCGGTAGGGAGGTGATGCAGAGCCCAATTCTGTGCCTTGATCAGCGGCCCAGGGGACAGCCGGGGCAAAGTTCACCCTGGTACGTGTGAGAGGCCTTGTCACAAGCACCTGAGACCTGGATGCCCCCACCAAACACACACAGGAAGCGAGTAAGACTAATGCCGGCTTTGGAGAATGTCAGACTCATGAGGAGGAGCCAAACGCCAGTTTGTGCAGATCAAGGCCAAGTGTCCCAATGCTGTCCTGAGGGGAGGCCCGTAGGTAATCGAAGAGACCTGAGTTGGAGCCTAAACCCTCCCAGTTACCAGCTGAGTGGCTCGAGGTAGGTCGTAATTTCTCTTTGTGGCTATTGTGAGGATTAAAAGGATTACAGCCCACTGTTTCCGGTGCAGACCTCAAGCATCAGCGGCATCATTTCTGTTGCACATGCTAAGCGTGAGCCTTGGCTTGGAAATAAACAGGAGCAAAGAAGGGTGGGAAGTGTGTGTGTGTTACCGACATCACAGTCTTGTCCAAAATAGCTGAACATTTAGAGGATTGCTTTTCAAGCTTTGTCAAACTATCACTGCTTTCAATATTACCTTTCAGAAATGATATAAACTTCTCCTGTTTGGGAAATGCCTACATAAACAGTTTTATCCACAGATGACTTACTTGTCTACCCAAGGCTTCCTTTGAAATACAACAGCATCAATATCAATGCTTCAGTTTACTGAATGTTTCCTAAGGAACTGGACTGGATGGGTGCTTTACAAAACACATCAGCAGTATATTTTATATGGACAGTGATGATCAAATAAAGCATCTCCATTTTAGAGCTGAAGAAACAGACTTGGAGAAGTGAAGCAGCCTGCACAAAGTCGTACATGTGGAGGGAGAGCAGTCTGAGCAGAAACTGGCTCAGTCCAAAGCTTAATCTCCTCTCCCCTCCCTGCCTGTCTCTGCTGTTCTGCAGCTAACCACAGCCTCACAGATGAACACTCTTTCCAGCCTCACGCAAGGTTCCTGTCTTCCTCCTGGCCATGGGCCTCAGCCTGGACAGCACTTTCCCAAGTCAGCAACCTCATCTGACAAAAATCACCATGTTCAGAGGAGACACCCCAAAGTCCACTGCGCTGCCTGGAGACCCCTGTGGGCCTCACTGGGCCTCTGGAGAAAATACCCACGCCCTTCTGATAGCTGGGTAACCACAAACTGCTAAATCCTTGAAACCTTCAGTTATTTCTTCTCCTAATGAACCTAAGGCTGGCTGTCCTATCTAACGTTTACCAAGTACCCACTGACAGATAATTCTGACACAAGTTTGCTGCTTGTAATAATGGGAAAGCTGAGGGTGATAGGTAGTCTTCTAGTTAACAAAGGTCCATTGTGCATATTCTGCACCCCAAGACGCAGCTCCCTGCGTGACCCTCACAGCAGCCTTGAAGTACAAAGTAGTATTGACCTTACTTCGCAGGTGACATTGGGTAAGTCTAAGAAAAAAACATATTTCTTAAATATTTGTTTTAAACATTGAAAACAACACTGAGATCTCATCTCACTCCACAAAGATGGCTAATATCTCAAAATTAACCAGCAATAAATGCTGATGAGGCTGCGGGGAGGAAGGAATCCCTCTCCACTGTTGGTGGGAATGTAGACTGGTGCAACCACTCTCCGGATGAGTGTGGAGATTCCTCAAAAAAACTAGGATTAGAGGTCCCATGTGACCCTGCTATTCCCCTGCTAGGCATATACACAAACAAATTAAAAGATTCGTATCACAGCGACACAAATTCCTCATTAGTATAGCGGTGAGTATCCCTGCCTGTTGTATCACAGAGACATTTGTGCAACCATGTTCATTGCAGCTTAGTTTGTAATAATTAAATCTTGGAAACAACCCAAGGCCCATCAACTGAAGACTGGATAAAGAAGATGTGGTTCCTTTATAAAATGGAGTATTACTCTGCCATAAAGAATGATAAGTTTGAGTCATTTATACTCAAATGTATGTGCCCTAAGGATATACTCATAAGTGAAATAAATAGGTTACAGATGTGTAAATACTGTATCTTTTTTTTTTGGTATAAGGAGCTGAAGATATAAATGGGTTCTAGAGTGTATGATAGATACTGTAAAATATAAAATATTCAAATGGAAAGGGAGTTAGGGGTATATAATGTGGGGGAAAATACAATATTCAAAAAAAGGAAACAAAACTTATGTATATAGAGGGCAGAGGTGGGCAGGGAAATGGGAAAAAATGAGAATTAAGTTGTGTCATATACTGATACAAATTTTCAATGTTGATTGTGATCACGATGTGTATATAAAATGTACCAATAAAACCAGCTATTTAAAAAAACACAGGATTTCAGTAACTTTCAGAAAATTGTGAAAGAGAACAAGAAATTAAAATTTAATGCAAGATACACAACATTCATCATTTTGCTGTTTCCTTTGCCCTAATCCCCCTTTCTTAGGTGTGAAACCTTTCCATACCTGCCTTTAGTCCAAATTTTCCTGTTAGCATCTCTTCTTAATGAGGCCTTCACTACTTGCCTCTTTCCTTTCCCACTGCAACACCCCCCAAACCTCATCTGTATTGAGAAGCTGCACCTTTTTGATCTTTTGTACAAATCAATAGTCCATCTTGGGAAATAGATTTCCTCTCCCTTCAGGCTTCCATGTCTGTAATTAGCTTCCGAAGCTGGAACACAGAAATGGCAGAACCAGAAGTCATCCATACCTTTCACAAACACTGGTAAGTCAGCCAAGGAAGCTTGGATGCTACCCGAGTCCTGCTGCAAAGGATTGTAGGGTAGCAAAACAGAGAGTGCAGGGGACTGAGATAAATCATTCAAGACACTGCCTTCCTCAGATGTGTGGAAGAACAAGTGGCCCCGGGGCCCCGCTGGCTCCTGGGCCTGCCGTGTACATGGTACCCTGAAAACAGTGAGTGACCAGGTCTGGCCGAAAGGGCCAGAAACCTGTGAACCTTGTTTTCACTAAGTGCCCTCCTCTGTGTAGGTTATTTAACTTCCCCAGTCCCAGAACTGATATTATTTCTTCAGTGGCACATAACTGAACATGTGTATTTACCTGAAATTTCTCTCTCTCTCTCTCTATCACTTATAAAATACAATTCATCAGCCGAGGCAACAAAGTCCTCCATGACCTTGATCTGACCCAGCTTTAATAATTGGTAATCTTTCAGATGCAAGTGACAGAAGCACCCTTCAAAGAGGCAAAATCAAGGAGTACTTATTGGCTTTGAAATGGAGAAAGCCTCAGGCAGCCCAGGCACCACCTGGCCCAAAGGCTTAGTCTCCAGAGAACCTGTTTCCATGCCTGGCCTTGCTTCCCTCCACGGTGGCTTCACTCTTCATTAGTCTTTTCCCATTCAATAATAGTTCTTTTTTTTTTTTTTTTTTTTGCCCCTAGCAGTCCCATGATCACCTATCCTCTATCCTTAGCCATCACTCCCTTCCATGCCCACTCCAGGGAATATTTTTCTCTCATTAACTTCAACAACAGTCAGAGTGGAAAGACTCAGAGATGTGCATTTGGTCATTCACTCAAACCTCATCAGTACTGAACCTTAGGGCGCAGTGATGACCTGCAGTAGCACCAGTGAGCTACACCCTCAGCCCCTGAACCTTAGGAGGAACCTACTGCCCAGATCAGATGTGCCCACGAGTCAGGGATGGGGCCAATCCTGTCCCATCTGAGTTGCATTAGCACCGGGTTAGCTACAAAAAATTATGTGGCCACACTCAAAAGGAAAGGAAGTGAACGCTAGCCTGGGAGGAACATCTTTTATTCTCTTTATCCAGAACTTCTTTCCTAATTCAGACTTCAATTTAATGAATCAGAACAATTATTTTATGTTATGACTTGGAATCCCAGCATTGCAGAATGGCTCAGCTGGCTGTTCTTGCTTGGAGATTCTCATTCATTTGCAGAGAGATGTCAGCTGATGTTGCAGACATCTGAGGGCTCAATGAAGCTGGGTGTCCTCACTTTCCCATTACCGAGCTACAATAACCAACACTAACAACTTAAAAGAGGAGAAATTTAATTTAGCTCACATTTTAAGGGCATTCAGCCAGTAGTCAAGGGATCCAAGGCAAAAATGTCACAGGATCTGGTGTAGCAAAGTTGCTCAGTTCATGGTGGCCTGGAGCACGGATCTGACACTACCCCTCCATAGTCCATGCATATATACCCAGAAGTATAGGTCTACCAAACCCCTGGGTGGTCTCTAAGCCAATTGAATTGACACAGTCAAGCCTAACTGTCATGGCACTCTCAGTATGAGCATGAATGCTCTCGGATGGATGCTTCACTAGTTTTTGTGGATCCTTAGAGGATCATCTAAGGACAATCAGAGTAGGTGAACTTCTTACTGGGGAGCCCAGCCAGATCACTCTTCATGATGCAGCCCTGGAAGTCGCGCAGCACCACTTTTCTGCATCCTGTTTAGTACCATGACCTTCTCAGGTTCATAGGAAGGGACATACTCATAGAATGCTCTTTGCGACAAGAGGAGAGTCAAAGCATTTGTAGTTACAAATGTAGCTGCATTTTATATTGCCCTATGAGCAAATTGTCCTCTTTTTGCCTTTAGGGGTATACTTTTTTTCTATCTAGCATGCCCTTTTTTGGGGTTCATATTATAAATGGTGATTAACCAAAAAGAAAACAATTGTATAGTGAAGTTTCTCTTCTCCCCTCCACGTGGAGTGTTTGTCATTTTCTTTGGTTGACCACATTTGAAGTACCTGATTTTTTACTACTGACTTTTACTGATGAATTGTAAGCTGGTTTTGGCCTGCCTCTCTCACTAGGGTATAACCTCCCTGAAGGTAGAGAAGGAGTATTACTTGCCTCTGTACTTGACATATTAATTGTCTCTTGTAGCCCTTCAGTATCTGTTTGCTGAATGACAAAAAAATAGATTGCATAGCAAAAGAATTTTTCAAATGTTAAACGCTATTCAAACAAAAGCTGTCATTATTTACAAGATAAGTGAAGCTTTTACTGAGAAATGTAATAGCTTCTGGTGATAGCTTTCTGCCTGACAAATTCTAAATGAGTAATCCATGTAATTGTTTTTTAAAAGTTCAAGATTTTTTCTTTCTCTCTCTGGCTTAAATGTTAGGAATACTTAATTGTTTATTCTTTATAATTTGCCTTGTATTTAGGTCACTGTTCCCAGACTTTATCATCAGCCACCTTGCTAGGAGCCTGGCTGATCACACCTGTCCTTCTCTGTGTCTTCCATAGTTAAATATCCAACTTTTTAGTCTTCTAATTTTCCTAGGTCACTGTCTATCCTCTTTAAGTGATCTTTTATCTTTTCAATATATTCTTACTAAGGATCTGAGAGCCTACTGTGGATCAGCCATTTTATTAGACCCTGAAAATCACTGAAAAATAAGTTACAGTTTCTTTGAACAGATTACTCGGTATGTAATGGAGAAACAAAATGCCTTGGAAGGTATTAGATGCTAAACTGAGGCTGAACCTAACCTTGCCTGGCTTATCATTAGGAAGAAGTAGGAAACTGTTTTAAAAGATGACCAGGAGTTGACTAATGAAAGAGACATTTCAGGGCCAGGGATTTAGCTCAGTGGTCCCAGAGCCTGTCTTGCAAGCATAAGGGCCCAGTCCTTACACTTATATACTTATAAAAAGCATACCCCTAAAGGCAAAAAGAGAACAATTTGCTCATAGGGCGATATAAAATGCAGCTACATTTGTAACTACAAATGCTTTGACTCTCCTCTTGTCGCAAAGTTTCCAGTCCCTGGAAACTACATACAGCAGTGGCAGGTATGGTAAATCTCGCCCACTAACAATCAGTACCACATATCACAGTGCTGGTAATGGTGACTCATGCCTCTAATCCCAGCACTTGGGAAGCAGAGGCAAGAGGATTGCTGAGAGTTCAAAACTGAGCTCAGGGCCAGCTTGAACTACAAGGTGAGACTGGCTCAAGAAAAAAAAAAGGGACATGTCAAGGAGAGCATCCTAAGCAAATGTATTTAGAGGTATATAGGGGGGAAAAAGGTATATAGGAAAGTCCAGGTATATAGAAGACCAAAAAACACTTTCATGCCCTTGATGTATAAAGTACAAGACAAAAACATAGAAGTTTTTTGGAACTTCTCCTGACAGATTTGTAGAAGCCCTTTTGGTTTTCAAATATTACACTCTGAAAATTTCCAATTCACTTGGGAGCTTACCAAACTTACCAAAAAGAGTTTCATCTGTCAAATAAGAACATATAACATTCCTGCCTATCTCCAAAAGTTGCTGGGTGGATCACTGAAGATCATATAGCAGAGATTCCTTTAGAGGACGGAGGCTACTTTTGCCTAATCAGAGTCCTTCCTTGAGGACACGTCTGTCCCACTTTACCGAATGTATGAGCATCTGGTCTTGGTCTGATCAGTTAGAGTGCTGTTTAGCCCTATTCATATTAAACAATGCAGGACAAAGTGTGTTTCCCACTTTCCTTCCTGGGTCATCAAGTACTTCCACTTGATTTGATCACAATGTATTCTACAAGTTGTAGCAAACTTAGAAAAGAGCTTTCTTTCCAGTGGAACAGCTGAGTGAGTACAGATCAAACTAAAACCACTGCGGGGCCACAGCCTGTAAGATGTATGTCCGTGAAAGGAGCCTAGTGAAGCAGAGAAGAAAGACATATAAGTAAGATAAGATAGGATCACCTGGACACAGCTCTTCTCAAAATAAAAATACACTTCACAGACAGTTTTCATTTTTGTTTGTTTTGCTATTGTTTCTGTATCTTGCAACTAAGAGTCTGATTTATTAAGTCCTATATGTGATTTAAGGTAGTATAATATCTAGTTTCTTATCCTTTATCAGAATATAACTTTGGCTTTTAATATTATATTCTCAGACTGCCTTTCAGAATAACTTTTGAAAACTAAATTTAAGGAATTTTTCCTTGGAGTAATTTAAACAGAATACTAAATAAACATACTATATATCTGAGAAAATAATCTAGAATGATTATCACCAAGATACAATCCTTCTGTTTTGCTGAGATGCAATTCATTAATTCATTAGCTATAAATTCATTAATTTAAAGAGTGTGAGTTCCTGTTCTTGTAACATCTTAAGCTAGAAATCAGTCAAGTCTAACATCTTAAACCTTTCCTGTTTTCTTGTAGAAATTTTATGTTTTTAGTGTTAATGATTATTTCTATGAGCTACTATCTGAGTTTGGTCTATACTAGGTTCAGAAAGCCAGGCACACTCCACATTGGGGACTCTGTGGACCTTCTACTGGATAAGCAATAGATGAGGAATAGTTACCTCATGAATCCAACCTCGCCCAGGAGAATGAATACCACCTAGCTTCACTGGGTCCCCAGTCATATAGAAGAAGGATGTTGTGATGTGGAGGGAAATAGGGAAATGCAGGCACCAAGAAATGAGAAATCAAGGAGTGTGTCTTCTGAGGCTAGGGCATGGCCAACTATGTGCAGACTCATGTTAGGACCATGACTAAGAGGACCTGTCCATGCTCTGCTTCTACTGCACTTGGCTCAGGTCCCTATTAGAGGTGAGAAGGAAATTCCACAGCTAGTCTGCAGCTCTGCTTAGAAGAGCACATTGAGGGGACCTTAAACAACACACATCATTCACCGGGTAGCCTTGTCCCTGGACAAGCCCCAGATCCAACCATCATCTGATCTCCATGTCCATGGCTACAGAGGGCCACCCGGCATCTGCCACCACATCCACATGGTCACTAGCACCTATACCTGTCTGACCTTTACAGTGTCAGAACTGTTAGCACCATGGACAGTGCTGTAGCTCTGCCACCGTCTCTCCCTGTGCAGCATCCAGGCCACAGCACTAATTGGTCAGAGAACAAGGACTGCAGGTCTCTTATTACTACGGAAGCTGTCAGCACCAGAAGGCCTTGCTGATGGTGGAGTTTTCATTAATGGTGCCTGAGCAAATCCTCATTGCCTGACAATTTTCACCTGTACATGGTATATCTTGATTCTCATTTTTTACCATTCCTCTGCCCTCCCTACCACTCCCACTCTCCTACATACATAAGCTTTGTTTCTGTTTTTTATTTTTACCATCAATTTTTTTCCCTAAAGAAAAAAATTCTAAAATATGCAAGACAAAAGTATCAAGTCACACTGAAAAGCATGCCCATTAGACATATACATTGCCCGTTAGATGTACAGATTAAATATTTATAAATAATTTGAAAAATGATTTTTAAAAAAGTTGATTATCAACAGAGACAGGAAGGATGGAATGATGA
>PVIR01036782.1:0-15572 GCA_004026965.1 Petromus typicus | reverse complement strand
GGTGAAAGGGGACAATGTTGAGATTGTAACAAAAAAGTAAGGAAACAAATTTTATGTATATGGGGGGGTGGTAGGGTGGGTAGGGCTATGGGAAAAAATGAGAATTAAGTTGTGTCTTATACTGGTACAAATCCCCATTATGGAGTGCAATCATGATGTGTATATTTAATGTACCAATAAAGATTATAAAAAAAAAAATCCAAGGCCAGAGTTTGGAATCCATCTGCAATCTCTTACAAACAGCACATGTGAAAGTATTCCCTGGAGATGGGCTTTTTGTGAGGGCAGAGGGGAAAGTTTATCCCAGTGACCAGAGACTAAAATCAGGACACCGAAACTGAGGATTGATTTTAGCAGCTGGCTGGGAAAAGCTGAGTTTATTGCATCTGTGTATGTATACACTGCCAGTCGGAGGGAGAAATAACAGCTATCTGGGAGAGATTTCACCCTTGGATGCATGGGCTAACATCAAGGGAGAGAGACATTAACAGCTAACTGGCAGAGGAATTGAGGTTGAATAGTGAAGGGGTTAAGGAATCTGGGGTGAAATGTTTGATTCCAAGGACAGTCAACACAGGTGTGTGTAGTCACTGGAATTTGCAGGTGCTGAAAAGATTGTCTTCTGTTTACTGAGAAGTAGCCCAGCCTTTGCTCAAAGTGGCCTGTTTGCTCAGTCCTGTTTGAGAAGCACTCGCTTAGGTCAGGCATGACACAGATTTACCACAGTCTTGGCTGCCCTACTTGTTCCTGGCCCTGTTGTACACCCACATTTGAAGAAGGGCCCTGTGCATGTTCTCTCCTGCCCCTGATAGGACTTCTCTTGTGGGTAGGATAAGTTGTGAATTCAGAGTGGTAAGAAGTACCACTTGGAGCTCTACCTGTAGGGCTTACAGCTGAGAAACTTGAGGAGGCTGAAGAACACTGGGTTCCCCGGGGCAGCAGGCTCTAGTGGAGTCCTGAGTCACTTGGAGGAGGATGGGCTTGTTTTATTGACCTGGGGCCATAGGAGGAGGAAGAGACCTCCCAGTAGCAAGCAGATCAGTGACATCCCCCCGCCCCCCCCCCCGAAAGACAAGTGTCTCTGGGTGGTATTGTGCAGAGTACCTTTCTCCTCTTCGGATGCACCCTGAACACCTTAGCTCCTGAGCATTTACTTTGATAGACAGTGACAAAAACTGGAAAGTAATGCATTTCATTCTACCTTGTATGTTTTAAACAGAAATATTGTGACTGGAGAATGTTTTTCTTATTTAAAATACCACCACCCTGTCCCTATTTCTTGCCACTCCCCAGTTCATACTGGACCCAAACTGGATTGCAATGATAGAAAAGCTGTACTTGTTTAACATGGTCAGGATCAAAGCTTTCCCAGTCATCCAGAGTGTGGCCTAGCAGCAATGCCACTGAAGTCTGGGTGGCAAGATCCAATAGATTTTCTTTTCATTTTTTTTTTTTTTTTTTTTTTTTTTTTGAGACAGGGTCTTGCTTTTGTAGTTCAGGCTGGCCCTGAGCTCAATATATAGTCCAGGAGAGCCTGAACTCATAGAAATCCTCCTGCCTGTGCCTCCCAAGTGCTGGGATTACAGGCGTGAGCCACTATGCCCGGCACTGTGGTATGTGGTACTGGGGATCGAACCTGGGCCCTTGTGTTTGCCAGGTAGACACCTCAACCACTAAGCTAAATCTCTGGTCCAAGATCTGATAGATTTAACTTCTGCTTGCTTTAGGATCTGTAGAGAGAAGACAGCTAGGCCTGCCCTGCTTAAGGTGGCATCCCACAGAGGAGACTGGAAGTCCGCAACGTGCCCTTGTGAGACTACAAAACCTGGATAGACGTCTCTATCCTGAGCCTTACTGATGCAGGATTAATTTATCACCGAAGCAAGACCTTCTCGTGGTGGGGAGGGCTCCACATTTGGACCCATTAACTCAGAAGGGGATGAAGCCACTTGCTGGTCTTATTTCTTTCTTTAACTCCCCAGAAGTAAAAGGGAAACAGCCCCAAGCAAAGTTCCCTTTAACCACCTAACTGGACCTCTTGGTGGTCTGATTTGTAGAAAATGCCTCTTGCATTTATTCCAATAAGAAAAAGTACTAAGAATTGGGATGTTTGTTTTCCATACACTTACAATTACTTTTGTTTTTAAATCTTATATGTTTTATTTGATCATCAAGCATCAGAATTTATCTCATCTGCATTAGAACAGGGAAGCACAAAAGCCAGAGAAGTGACAGTGACCTCAGCAGACTCTTGGACCAGAGAGTTGAGCATTACATGTACTTGGTTCCAGCCGAAAGTGGGTGCCATGCTAGCAGATTCTTGGTCACCCGCCTCTCCTTCTGGGGTTAGATTCCAGATTCTTCTTGTCTCAAAGAATAGGATGAGACAAGCCAAAAATGGTACCAAAAGCTGATTTGAAAAGTGAGAGGTGAAGGGATCAGAGAGAAACCAGCTCTGCAGAGCAAACCTAGGCCAAACAAAAGAGACAAAAGCAAAAATAAAACTACACACTGCAACGTGGGCTACCGGAAGACAATACTGAGGTGTTCTTGGCATCTGTGTCCTTCGTACTGTGCAAATCTTGTGGGCAGCTGTGAGAAGGTTCAAATATGGGCCCAGAGAGGTAGTGCTGGGGTCCTGACCTCAGGCTGACATCAAGTCTAGGCCATCCTGTTGGAAACCTGCTCGAGTCCTTGTGGGAAGTCCACATGCGGGGCTGTGGAAACTGTTCTGTGCTGTGGGAACTGTTCTGTGCATACTTCTAGGATCTTGTAATTTTGTAATTACTTCCTCAGCCAGCTTTGCTGCACCCTAATCTCCTTCTCGGGAGCTTTGAGTTTTCTCCTATCAGAAAGTGCACTGTGAGGTGTATAAACCTTTTGCTCTTTAACATTTAATAAGGCCTCGTAGATTCTTTCAACTTTAAAGACTCTTCTTGTGTCTTCTTGTGCTCTTCTTCTTTGATCAGTATCTCCACTTTCTCTGTTTTTCTCTCGAACTCAGCTTTTGGAGATTGAACCTTCTGGGGTCTGTACCTCTTTATTTTTTCCTCCTATTTTACTTACCTTGTATTCTGCTGCACATTTGGGAAACTTCTTCAACTTTCTATAGATATTAACTATTGAAACAGTTACATTCTTAAATCATGAGCTTTTTCTCCGTACTCAAATAACTCTTGCAGTATCAAGTTTTAGCTTAATGATTACAGTGGCTATTTCTCTTATAGAAACAATTATATATAATAAATTCACATCTAATACTTGAATTTTTTTTCTGGAGTGAGTTATATCTCTTTTTCCTGGTCAGTTGCTTTTCAGTAACAAGCTTTACTTAAATGCCTGGTGGTTCCTAGAGGTAGTTTAGAATGCTGTCTGGGGAATCATGCTCACTATCTGGCAGGGTACATGGGGAGAAAGCAGCCAATATCCCGTGTGTCTATTTATTGAAAGAAATAGCCTGTTTTCTTGTTTTGTTTTGCTTAGTAACCACGAGGCAAACATTTAAGCAGCTTTCTGAGCTGGAGTTTGGAAGCAGAGCGCAGGGACCTGGTGTTTTTCCACTCGCTTCTCTCCTATCCTCTATTAAACCTATGGATTCTGAGCATCATCTAAGATGGCTTCATAGCTGGGCAGTAATGTTGATCGTCTCCTCACGTGCAAGGTCTTCCACCCACACTCTAGGGTACAGTTCCTCCCGTTTGCGTTTTCATCAGTCCGGATAGCTGTTGGTTTCTGGTTCCTCATTGTCCCCATTCTGTTCTTTCAAAATTGTGGGTTTGTACATTTTAATACCATTTTAATGTTGTCTTCATGACAAGAAAAATATTTGTGCTCATTTCACAAGTTTAAACTTAAATACTGGAGGATTTGGTCCGATAACTTTTGTGTGGCTATAACTTCAGTCTTTGGAAATTGTTTTGATTTATTCTCTTTATCATCCAGTATCTATTTCCTAAGAATTAGAATTTTTTTTTTTTTTGTAGTGGGGATCAAATTCAGGACCTTGTGCTTGCCAGGCAGATGCTGTGCCACTGAGATACCTCCCCAGCCCGTAGACATTTTAAAAAAATAGAACATGTTTCAAGGTAGGAAAATTATTTGATATGATCCTATGATCTAACCAATGATGTATATTCAAATTTTGTAACATTTTATTACACCTTTTTAAGTCCCAGGGGCAAACTGAGAACCTGTACATGATACTTCCATGTCCTATCTCTGTAATATGGAACAGTTCTGCCTTTCTCTGTCATAACATTGCATTTCTGAGGTTTTCGTAGAGTGCCTCTTCATTTTAGGTTTCTCTAATATCACAAATCAATTTACTTGTGAATTTTTGGCGGCAATATGCGTGATACTGTTTCCTTTTCAGAATGGTCTGTCAGGAGCCACGTGATTTCAGTTGACCACATTCATGGTGACATTAACTTTAATCATTTAAATTGGTGTTTGCTAACTTTCTCCATTATCTAGTTAGTATTTTTATCTTTCTTAATAATGAACAATTCCTGAAGAGAGTGGGGGATTTCGTTTGGGGAAGGCCCGAGCATACTTGAGGATAAATGGAGCGGAGGACAGCTCTGGACGCTAATGGAAAGCAGGCAACCCGGAGGTGAATAGGAAGGCCAGTGCTGTGGTGAGAGCGAAGCGCAGTGGAAGGAAGCACCCTGCAAGACCCAGCTGTGCCGCAGAGCAGCCGGCATGCCCTGCACCTGCTCCTCACAGAGCATGCGTCCCACGCACAGGGTCATTGGGGTCTCCCCAGTGCCTTCAATGCCAAGAGCTCATTCTACTGCCAGCTGTGAGAATGTAACTGGGGAGAAGGATCTGACAGGGTGGGAAACGCGAGGAGGAAGACAGCTGTTACTCTGTGCTTTTGTATAACACTGGGACGATGAACCTTTCAGTTAAATTATCTACTGTAAATTATAAATTGGCCTTTTTCTTCATCACCCTGAAAAATGTTTGACTATTTATCCTCTATAATTTGGTCAAGAAAATTAATGTGTATGATTCTTAGGTATCACATCTTAGATATCTGTCATTAATATTTTAAGCACAATTGTTTTTCCTTTTAAGTGTTTTGTCTTTAAATTTAAAAAATTAAACTCTGAGGCAATCAGAGTAACATGCAGTTGTTAGAAATAATACCCAGTTTATTCCACAATGACACCATCTTATAAAACTAAAGCAAGATACTGCAACTTTCTAACGTGGACGTAATCCAGTCAGAGCCACGTCTTTCACCGTGAGGACCCTCCCCACCTCTCCTAATGGCTGTAAGCACAGATACTTAACATGTGTTAATAGGTCTATATTTTAAAAGCTATTCCCTATCCACCTATTCTCTCTTTTTAGATATGTGTTCCTATGACATTACAAAAGGAGGCTAAGCAAACCTTCTTTTTTCTTCTCCCTTAATAATAGCTGCCTAGTAAGAGTAATTCTACCTAATATAGTCACGGAATAGACAAATATACATGATTGTTTCTATCAAAAGCTAGTAAGGTTCGCTGCTTTACTTTTTGATAGACTTTATTTTGGAATAATTTTAAATTTATAGAAAAAGTACAAAAACAGTGCAGAGACTTCCTTTGTGCTCTTTAGTCCCTCTAAATATTAGCATGTTACATAATCATAATGCACTTGTCAAAACAAATGAAACACCAGCCTTAATACTTGCCAGTTTTTATTCTTGACTAGTCTTTTTCTGTTCAAGATCCAATTCATGATAACCACAATGTATTTAGTTATGACATTATTTTAATTGTAAGAATTTACCCAGAGCTTCTTAGAGAACAAAATAAATATGTAATAATTCTATTTCTTATCTAAAATAGTTGGATATTAGTATGACATCCAGATCTAACTATTTAATAAATAACATTGGTTCAATATTTTTGCATGAAAATTTGTCATAATATCAACAGGAAAAATAAACCAGTAAACTGAGTATTTCAAAACTGCTTGATGAAATATCTCCCTGTAATGCCAGTTCCATTCACTTTGCTCATGGTTTTCTGGCTGTTTGCTTGAGAGAGAACTAGAACTGAAGTAGTTTTAAAAAGAAAAGTTGAGGGCCGGGGACTTAGCTCAGTGGTTCTGGCACCTGTCTTGCAAGCGCAAGGACCAGGGTTCAATACCCGGTAACCACATACCATACTGGGTGTGGAGACTCACACCCAGCAGCAACCAGTACCACCTATCAGAGTGCTGGGCGTGGTGGCTCACGCCTGTAATCTCAGCACTCGGGAGGCAGAAGCAGGAGGATTGCTGTGATGTGAGTTGGAGGCTGAGCTCAGGGCCAGCCTGTACCACAAAGCGAGACCCTGTCTCAAAAAACCTAAAAAAAATAAAAAATAAAAATAAAAGAAAAGAAAACTTGAAGGTTCACAAAAATGATGGCCATTATGTTTCAGTTTCTTTTGCTTTCCAGGTGCTAGAAATGGGATATTTTAGAAATCTTCCTTCATATGTGTTCATTAGTCATTTAGTTGAGCACTCCTTAAACAGATAGTTGTTAAATGCCTAGATACAGCAAGCAGTGTCCTAAACCAGTGGGACTCGTTGGAACAGAGCCGATGGCTTGACTGCAAAGGTTCTCAGCTTCCTCTCACAAACTGTGCTAATGGTCTTTAAATTACTCTAGCTTTTATTATTCCCGTTTGCCTCAGCATACAGATCCATATGACAGGCTGGCAGTAAAGTACTTCCCTAGCATATGTGAGGCCTGGGGTCCTATTCCCAGCACCGGGAAAAAAATTCTATATGACACTAAAATATCAAGCATTTACCCTTCTCCAATATGACTATACTCATGCCTACATCCCTATTTTCAGAGAATCAGTGTTTGCTTTGCTGCCATGAGAAGTGTTTCTAGCTTGCCCTGGGTTTTTTGGCAGAACATGTCTAGAATAAGTATAAGTTGGAAAGTAATTCATTGTAATCTACATTTTCCTCTAAATTCTGTCAACTATCCTCTGAACTAATCAATTTTCATTAAAAGCTGTCTTCACACAAACACATTCACCATATAAATACCCTTGTATGAAGTTCAAAATGGACAAAACCGATTTATGATGATGAATGAATAGTTTTTATAGCAAACTAACCTAAGGGATATAACAAAAGAGCATTCTGGGATGCGTGATATAGTTCCTATATTGATCCACATGGCGGGTAGAGGCACGTCTAATATGCCAAGTGTTCAAGCTGTGTGCTTAAGGTTCGTGTGACTATCAGACTGTCATAGTGACTCTTCACTTGCTATCTCTGATTTTCCCACTGCATCTTCTATTTACATGTTATTTTTAAGTATCTCTTGAACATTATTGATCTGCTTTGGAAAGCTAGAGCGTAAAGTTCCTGATGTGATAATACGGTAGGGGTTCTGAAGTACATGGGAATAGTGTGGAGAATAACATCACTCCAAACCATCAAATGAGAGAAACCCTCGTATGTACAACAGAGGCCATATACTGAAGCACCATAATCAATATCTCTTGAGTTTCTAGTAGTGGATAGAAGATATGGAAATGACTCCCGCAGGGCAGTGATGAGGCTTTTCTGGACCAGACATTTTTAGGAACCCCCCAAACCCTTTACATGTCCCCACAGCTCTGGATGTGACAGGAGGGACCTTGAATGTAGAAGCACTGCAGAGCACATGTCTTTGTTTGCAGGGCACAGCACACATCCTTGGTAGCTTAGGCCAAGGCTGCTCTGACTTTGGCAGATGAGCCTGTTATCTCACCTTGGGGCCAAAGCTGTCTCCTTTCAATCCTAACCTGAGATCAGCTCGCTGCCCTGAGCTACTCTCCTTGATGATGAAATCTCTCTCTGTAATGCCAGTGTTCAACTCACGGAATAGAAGTCCTGCAGCACCCCAGCGCCAGCAGCCCCCTCTACTCGTTGACTCACATAGAGCAGACCTTTACTTAACTATGTGTTAGCACTTCTGCTTTGTCAAACAAAGTGCACAGATGTGAGTGCATAGAAAACCTCACTGGGCATAAGGAGTGAGCTTTTTCTTTCTCTTAAATTGGTCCTCAGCAGTGTAAATACCAAGGGTTAGGATTAGGTGGTAGAAAGATGTTGCTTAAATCTACAAGATTTAAGCTTTAACTCCATGTCAGCAGAAATGCTCAGATACTTTTTTTTTTTTTTTTTTTGAGACAGGGTCTTGCTTTTTTGTAGTTCAGGCTGACCCTGAGCTCTCCATGTAGCCCAGGCAAGCGAGCCTTGAACTCAGAGCAATCCTTCTGCTTCTGCCTCTGCCTCCCGAGTGCTGGGATTACAGACGTGAGCCACCATGCCCAGCACTGCAGTATGTGGTACTGGTTGCTGCTGGCCGTGAGTTTCCATGCCCAGCATCGTTCTATGTGGTTACCGGGGATCAAACCCGAGACTTTGCGCTTGCAAGGCAGACACCAGAACCACTGAGCTAAATCCCCAACCCTCAGGTACTTTTTCTTATAAGAGAGAAAACCAAGAACATTCCAAGTGGAAATCCTGTCCATTACCCAAAGATGATGTGTTAATGCCAGTTTCAGGGACTGAAAACAAATGAGTTTTAAAGTTAAAATAGAAAGAAAAGCCCAGGTGTGCACACATGTCTGTATCTGAGGAGAAATATTATTTTCATTTTACCTTTTGTGCCAAAACCAGAAATGTCACCGCAGAATTTGTCATAACTGAAAAAGCATTAACAGTGTAAAGGCCTTTCAAGTCAATATACGTATATTTTGATGAGCATAAGAGTCATCCAAGTTGATGGCTCACTCTGAATGCAGATACAGCAAAAAGTTCAGTGGAAAGAGGAACTCTGCTGCACGGTACTGGTAACATCAAATTATCAAGGCAATTGTTTTATGCCTACAGGATCTCAGGTGTTTCACTGAAGTATGTGTTACGTCAGGTCAAAAATCCTAGTGCTCACACATTTTAAAGTAAAAGTATTACTCTAGTCCAGTGGTTCTAATCGCTGGCTAAAGATAAATCATCTAGGGATACTTTTTAAAATATTGAGTCCTAGGTCCCATCATCGACAAATTTCAGTCCAGGTGGACCAGCTCAGTCAGGGAGACTGAGCCTGAGCGTGATCGCAGGACTGTACCTCAGAAGACTTGGGAGTAAATACTTGTAACCCTTGCTGATGTAAAAAGATAATGGAGGAAATATAATCACATGTTAGCTGAAGTTCCATGATTCCAACAATATGAAGGGACACAGTCATCAAGGATAACGTTCCTGGAAAACATCCTTGAAACAAAGCAAGAACAAAATTCACCAGCTGGACACTAGGTTGGAAAACTTAATCTCCAGTTACTATGGCAAAGTCAGGTTCTGCCCCATTGCTAGAAAGGATGCATGAGGGTACCCTCAGGAGAACTACAGACTACAAACGAGACCAGTAGGTTCTGTTTTCAAAATACTGTGCCCGTTTGTAAGACTTACGTTGACTTTAGGACCATAAAAGAGAAGTCTGTTGCAGACTCTGACTTCATACAGTTGTGAAATCCATCTGCTGACAAGGCCTACCCGGTCTTCCTTTTGTAAACAAGCATTTATTTTTAGACTGGCTTTAAAATCATAGACATGCTAAATCTATTTGTTGGTGAAATAATTCAAAGCCTCTAACAATTGAAGACATTTTAATTGATGGCATTTGCTATATTTTACATCTACAATATATATCACTTCATTTTGGCTCCCTAGGAGAGAGAATTATTCCCAATTGGGGAAGTGAAGCATAGTCTATAAGGTTTTTTAAAATCTGAGTACTCATGATGATTATGTGGTAAAAGTGGAAATCTCAGCAGACAGGGTTGATTTCTCATGTTCTCTTTTTCTCTATGATTCACATCCCCAGTCGTACAAATACATGCAAATCTTAGCCTCTTGGTTTTTAAAAATGGCTATGACTCAGAAGGGAGTAGTTTGCAGTTGCTTTTGGTGTGATGTTGAGGACATCATTATAATTGGGTTTAAAAGTCAAATTGGAAATTAGATTGATTTCATTGTACTAGCAAGAGGTTCACTTAGGTCTAACTTAGATGACTGAAAATATTACAGAGCACTCTCAAATGATGGTGTGTAGAAAATGAGTGGGCCTAGTCTGAATTCAGCATTTAGCAAATCAGTGTTGAGAGCAGATACATGGTGTTGCATAAGAGCATTTGAAGTTCTTCCAAACATTGAGTATCACTTTCAAAGCTTATATTTTGAAATAAAGACTCAGAAAGCAACAATCTCAGGACAATCTGAAGAGCCATTCACCCCGCTTTCCTCAATGGTAAATTTTTATATGAACATTGTATAGTAGCAAGGAGGTCATTCAATAATAGTAATGGTTTTAAGTTTGCTTAAGGTTTCCAGCAGAGGAAGCAAACTGATTGACCCCATAATTTCAGTTCCTGTGTCATCTCTCAGAATATTGCATAGAAAAGGAATGGTAGTGTGGTTTCCAGGGTAATCATGCAACAGGTAGACTTTATATTATGAGAGAAATATTCTTCAGAATATGGCTTAAGATTTATATGCTTTAAATTTAATGCATAATTGTTAGCTGATCAACCTTGATTCCCCCAAAAGTCATATATCTTCTAAAATTTTGTTCAAAGGCTTCTATATTCAGTTGCCTATAATTAGTGTGACAGTACTCAAGTCACATCATAAATTTAATTCTGTTGAATGTATCACACATTAAGTGTAAATAACCATTATGTTCGCTGTTTGACATCTGCTTAAGGGAAGTATATATAAACATTTTGGCAAAGCAGCTCACCCTCATGGGTAAAGTAAGCGCACTAAGGTTTCTAATATCTTTATTTTAATATTGTTATTGGGACATAAAATGCTATCCATACTTAATCTCGAAACCATCTCACTGTCAAGATCAGCATATTCACTCCCTTCCTCGACAATAAGACCTAGCTGCTAAATCAGCCTGGACCACGAGGGGTCCAGACCGCCAGCCCCGACCAGCCTCACCTGCATTCACTCTGTTCTCGCTCGCTCGCTGGCTGCTCTGGACGGCAGGTGAGGTGAGGCCGGGCGGGGTGGGCGTTTTTGACCTCTCGTGTTCAAGGCTGATTATTTTCCAGCTGGGTCTTATTGGGGACACATGGCATCGCCTCCAAGATTCCTACCGCTTCCGTGTGTGTGTGTACGTACGTGTACGTGATCTCAATTTCTTCATCGATGGATGGATACCTAGCTTTGCTAGGGAGGATAATATTGCACTGAACATGAAAATGTCACTTATTTGTATAGCTTTATACCTGTGGTCACCAGATCCACAGAGTAGGTCTACTTTTACTATTTTGAAGAAACTCTGTAATATATTCCATAATGACTGTAGCAATTTGCATTCCTACCAATAATGTCTAAGAATTCCCTTGGCTTCACATAGTTGCAAAACTTATCATTTGTCTGTTTTAATAGTAGCCATGCTAGCGGATGTGAAGTGGTATGTCATTGTGCTTTTGATCTGTATTTCCCTAATGATTATGGATATGGAGCATTTTTTCCTACCTGTTGGTCATTTATATATAGTCTCTTGAGAAACACCCATTTGGGTCTGTTGCCTATTTTGAAACCAGATTGTTTATTTTTGCTGTAAAGTGCCTTATGTAGCCTGGATAGTAATCTCTTGTGAGTTATATAATTTTCAATATTTTGTAACTGTACTATAGGTTGTATCTCCATTCTGCCCTTTCCATTCTGTGCACAAGAGATGTGACTCTGTTTTGCTTTTGTTTTCTGTGATTTGGAATTTTATCCCAAAGATTCTTATCCTTTCTAGTGTCCTCAAATATTTCCGTTGCTTTTGTACATGTTCTAGTGTTTGCAGTCATACGTGTATGATTTTGAGCTGGCTTTTTTTTTTTTTTTTTGAGACAGGGTCTCACTTTGTAGTTCAGGCTGGCCCTGAGCTCAGCATCAAACTCACATCACAGCAATCCTCCTGCCTCTGCCTCCCGAGCGCTGGGATTACAGGCGTGAACCACCACAGCCAGCACTGTGGTATGTGGTTCTGGTTGCTGCTGGGCATGAGTCTCCACACCGAGTATGATATGTGGTTTCCCGGGATTGAACTAGGGACCTTGCACTTGCCAGGCAGGTGCTGAAACCACTGAGCTAAATCCTTGGCCCTGAGCTGGCTTTTTCTTTGGTGAGAAAAAGGAGTGCAGTTTCATTCTTGTTATATTTATTTTTAATTTTTTAGCTTTTTGAGACAAAGTCTTATGTTGTTCAGACTCACCCTGAACTCACTTTTTGGCCCAGGCTAGACTTGAACTCATGCCTCAGCCTTCAGAGTGCTGCAATTACAGGTGTGAGCTGCCACACTTGGCCAGTTTTTCCTTTGCACGTAGATCTGATTTTCCCAGCTTCATTTTTGAAAAGTTTGTTTTTAAAAAAATATTTTTGTCCTCTTTACCAGAGATCAGTTGGTTGAAGATACATGGGTTTCTCTCTAGATCCTTTATTCTGCTACACTGACTTGCATGTCTGTTCTTATGCTGATACCATGCTGTTCTGATTCCTACAGCTTGGTTGTACATTTTGAAGTCATGAAGTAAAATACCTCCTACTTCGTTCTTTGGTCTCAGCATGGCTTTGGCTATTTTGGAATTTTTTTATTCCATATAAAGCTCTGTAAAGAATGCCAGGGATAATTTCATAGGGATTAGATTGAATCTGTGATCTCTTTGGGTTGTACAGTCATTTTGATTCTTCCAAGTCATTACTACAGAATGTCTTTACATTTCTCTTTGTCCTTTTCAGTTTCTGTCATTAGTGTATTATAACTTTATAGTTTAACATTTTGCAGTAGAGATCTTTCATCCCTTTCATTACATTTATTCTTGTTACTTTATTTTTGTGGCTATTAAAACAAGATTACTTTTTAAATGTTTTATTAGGGTAGATTAATTATATTGAATGTTGGATTACATTGTGAAATTTTCGCATACACACATAGCCCCCATTGCCTTCAATTCCTCTTCCCTCCTCCCCCTCCTCCCCTTTCTTTTGTGTAATAGTCTCCCTTTTACTTTCATGTCATCTTTTTATTTCCCTACTAGATATGAGAGAAAATATGTGATGTCTGTCTTCCCAAGTGGTTTGTTTCGGTTAACGTGATGATGTCCAGTTCCAGCATCTTCCTGATCATAACATGACTTTGTTTGTTCTGACTGAGCCATACTCCATTGTGCATAAAGGCCGCATTTTCTTTTATCTATCTGTGGTGCGCACCGAGGCTGGCTCCATAGCTGCCTGTCGTAGGCTGCACCACGATAGACAGGGGAGCAGGGTGCAAATATGTCTGCAGCAGGCTGACAGTCCCTTCAGGTATGTAACAGCGTAAAGTAGCTGTATTTTTAGATTTTTTTGAGGAAACTTCATATCGATTCCTATAGTAGCTGTACTAATTTACTTTCTCACCATCGGTGTGGCAGAGTTCCTTTTTCCTTGCAGCCTCACCGATACCGGTTTTGTTTTCTTGATGGGAAGCGTTCTGACTGAGGTGAGATGGAATCACAGTGTAGGCATGGTGCTACTGAGCTGTCTCTCTGGCCCCTCACAATGTTTTTTTTAAATTTGTATTTCCTTGATAGCTAAATACACAAACACTTTTTCGTAAATTTATTGGCCCTTCATTGTTCTTTTGTGAAATGTCTACTCCATTTGCCCAGTTACTTGATTACATTTTATAGGTTTTCCTGTTAAGTTTTTTTTTTTTTTTTTGACTTCTATATAGTCTGGTTATAAAACTTCCTTCAGATTAGCTAGCAAGGATATTCTCGCATTTCTGTAGGCCATCTCTTCACTGTTCATTGTTTCCTTTGCCGTGTGGAGCAGATTTTTGATTTGTCAGAGTTCCATTTGTTGTGTTTCTTGTGCTGGCAGAGCTCTATTCTGGAAGTTGTTGCTCGTGTCTGAGGCTCAGAGCAGAGCGGTGGTGGCGGACCTATGATTCACATGCCACAGGAGGCCGTTGGTATCATCGAAAGCTCTGCTATTGTGTTCCCTTTGAATGTATAAGGGCACTCTAGTCTCTAAAGAGTTCACCATCCGTGGCTTGAAGTGTTTCCCTTATGAGGCCTTATATTAGGTCTTTGATCCAAAATAGGGATCAGGTTTCAGTCTCTACCTATAGATATCCAGTATTCCTGCACCATTTGTCACTAGAATACAGTAAACGCCAATCACAACTTAAGGGGGGTGGTTATTTTGGTTCACGTGTCTGAAGATTCAGTGCATGTTCCGTTTGGCAGGCTCCAACAGTGAAACCACAAGGGAGAGGGGTCTGTGCGGGGGAAAGGTGCGTCCGTGACAGGCAGGAAGCAGAGAGAAGAAGGAAGGAGGCCCGGGAAACAGATGTACACTTTTAGGTCACGTCCCACGGACCCAGCTCTTCTACCCAGGCTCCACCTCCTAAGGTCACATGGAGCCCTGGTTGCCCCATGATTCAAGCACCATCCTAAAGCCTCTGATAATCTCTCTGGCATGAGAAACTGAAGGGGTAAATGAGATCCAGAATGTATGATAGGTACTGGGAAATAGGAAGAAAATATTCAAAGGGAAAAGGGAAGGGAGGGATAGAAGAAAGTAAAGAAGGGGAAGAAAAAATTTGATGGTGAAAATAAAGAAACAAAGCTTATGTATGTAGGGGGTGGGGGTTTGGGGGAGGGCAGGGGACTGGGAAAAAATGAGACCCTCAATAGAGTATGTACAGGTACCAATTCTCAGTGTTGAATGTGACCAGAATGTATACCTAAAATGTACCAATAAACTCCATAAAAGGGAACAAAGCCTCGGCCGTGAGTGCATGAGGCTTGGGAGGGATATGTAGATAAAATTGTAATAGACATGAAAGCAACCATGTAAATTGTACCAAGAGCAAAATGGACCTAATATATCTGCAGAACATTTCAACTGCTGCAGAATCCACGTTCGTCTCAGTCAAACATGAACCATTCTCCAGAATCGATCATATCACAGGCCACAAGATAAGTCTCAATAAGTTTTTAAAAGCTCAAGTTATATCGAGTGTCTTTTATGACCACTGTGTGGTACAACTAGAAGAAAATTCTTTAATTTCTGTGTAGTTTCCAAAGTACTTTTGAACAAGCAATAGATCAAGCAGCAAGTCAAGAATAAAATAGAATTTTCTTGTTGAAACAAATGAATATGAAAACTCAATATATCAAAGCATATGGGTTACAGCAAAACCATTGTAAGTGGGAGATTATGGAAATTGATATATCAAAGAGGTAGAATTATCCCAAACCATCTGCTTCCCTTCAGTGGTAGCCTGCACCTAGGGGCAGGATGACAGCCACACCCCTCCTCAGCACAGGGAGGGCAGCAGCAGGAGCCTTAGAGCTCTCTGACCTGCCGGGAGCAAATATGTGAGCACTGGTGGCCGAAAGCACGAGGGCGCCTGTCCTCAGTCCTAGCAGCAGCATAAGGCCATGTGTATCCAGCTATGCCTGCCTTCTTGGCCCAGCACCCTGATCTGGTTCTTGAGGGGATGGACCTCCTTCCTCCTCCATTTCTGCTTT